>JAEQBH010006960.1:0-131881 GCA_016808115.1 Tetrastigma voinierianum | reverse complement strand
CTAATTATTCATTTTTACATTAAAATCAAACGAGAAAAATGGACTAAAAATAGATGACTTTTAAGCTCATCAAACTCCCCAAACTTAAAGTTTTGCTTGTCCTCGAAGCAAAGAAAAATAAAAATTGTTTGTCCTCGAAACAAAATAAAAGAAAATTTTAAGGACATTTTACGGTTTGTTCTCTGATGGCATTCGATTTAATTGAAATCCTGATATGTGCATTATTTTACGTACATCTAGCTGAAGTCCGAGTTCGAGGTTAGTTTCTACTCTTCATAGTATACAAAACTAAGCTGTTGAAATTGTTTTACAAACAATTTAATCATTAAATCTGTTGAATAATAGATTATTTCCTTTCTCATTTTCATACTTGAGTCGAAAGCTTAACTCCTAAGTCCTTCACGAGTTTGATTGTTTCCATATTTCCAAATTCCATAGTTTGTTTTTATATTGATCTCCCACTAATGGGGTGATTTGACCTCCCGGGTCGATCGGGTCTTTTAGGGTTTACCTTGTTAGGCTTGGGTAATGGTAGGATGGAAGAATTTTAGGTTAAAATTACCTGAGTGCTTTCCCTGCTCCTCTTACGCCACTTCCTTTCTTGTAGTCTTCTAATAAGCTCCCACCAAACTTCATGTTTGGGCCATCTCTTTGATTTCTTGATTGACATATGCCCCATTTCTCACTTGTAATTCCATTGGGGAAATTTCTTTGTTTTGTCACCATTCGAGATAGTGCAATGTAACTTTTTAAGCTTTCTAACACTCTTAAGCGAACTTTGGGTTAGTAGCTCCCATACCCGGATGGCATTGAGGTACTAGGTGTTGAAACACCTAAGAACTTAATTGTTGAGAGAGTTTAGGCCATAAGATAAAACTTATCACTATAAGCCTTAACTTTGTGCATTTTAATTTCTTTGCCTTTTCTTTTCATTCCTTTTGAGTTCCTCAAAAGCATATACTCCAAACTTCATTTCTTCTTCCTCCTTGATTCTTGGTAATCATAGGTTCTTTACTGAAGGATTGATTTCTTAGGATGAGTTGGGGTTTCCATTGGTCTATTTTTTTTTAAAAAATAAGCTTGTTGGCTGATTTACGGAACTAGGAGTATGTCGTCGACGCTAACATGAATAGGGATAGCTAGGGTAAACCGAGAACTATCAGAATGGCTGCATCATCTCTTGTCATTTGTATCACCTAGGATTTAGCCTCAATCGATAATCTAATATTCTAGAATTTGGATTAGAGCAGTTGACTAACCTAAGGAGTACCTTGACTCATTTTTGTTGATGGTAGTTAAATTAATTAAATATTAACGGTTCCTTGACTTATTGTTCATACCCTGAGCTTCAAAAAATATGTTTGTTCATACATTGTATTACTTTCACTCTATTACGGACTTATGATTAGACTTAAGTAACTTTTGCACCTTGTGTCTCAATTCATGTATTCATTTGGCCCCTTATTCTCTGATTTTTTGCATTTCGACTTATTCCTAATCTACTTGCCATTCGGTCGACTCATGACATCTCGTGATTTTGATACGGAACTAATTTCTACTTTAATTTCCTAATCATGCAACCCGCAAGCGACCGACATTGAACAAACAAATTCAAAATAGCAACAACATTCAATTCAAGTTTCTTATTTTGTTATGATTCAATTGCAGATTGGATCTGATTCAAATAAGAATAAGAGAGATAAGAAAGGTTTAGGCGGGGAGAAGATTATTTTCTTTTGAAATGACCGAGAGCAAAATTTGGGGATCTAGATTAGTGTACTAAATGGTGGAGTGCGGAATTTTGTTTCTCTTCTTTCCTTTCTCTTCTTGGTTTCATACCATTTTTTCTTCAATGAAAATCTCATTAGAATCAACCTTTTTGTTCAACTCATCTGCCTCTTCCCGAAGCCATTCATTGTATTCTCCATTTAGGTCATGACTACTCCCAGGAATTTGGAAAGATTGTTGTTAATCGGATCTAAGGATTTTCTGACCATTCTTTTGCCTATAAGTTAAAGTATCTTTTCTGGCTGCTTGTCTCACATCATCAATTTCTTCTGTATGTAGAGACTTGTATAAAAACTTGAATCCATGATCTTTCCCTGAATTGGCTTCTTGCTCTGTATCTCTTTCTTTATCGGTGTTAAAGTTGAGAATCACGCTCAGCCGGATTTGTTATAAAAAGCTTCATGAGGCGAGTTGAGTTTACGTAACAGTTGTGATCTCTTTATTCATTTCTTTCTTAAATTCACTCCCTTGTTGCTTAAAAATTTTTCTCATCTGTTCCTCCTCACTTGTTCGACTCTACTCCCCACTTTCTTTGTTCTCTTCTTAGTAGCTGATCTCATGCTCCTTTTCCTTCCTGTTTCAGCTCTTCACTCCTTCTTTGGTCTCTCTTAACTTCAATTCTTTTCATAAATGCCTTCTCTACGAGATTCACACTTTAGGTTCCACTCTTTACATTTTTCATCGTTCTTTTGCATGGCATTGAGAGCTTCCCGATGTCGAAATTGCTCTCTTGTGCTCCTCTTGAGCTTTTTCTCCATGTAGGAAATTTACGTGCACGGGAGGAGAGCGCTGAGAATGGAGAAGTCTGGGCTACCGTCACGCCCTTCATTGTGCGCAAGCTTATGTAATTATTATTGTTGTCCCGGAGTGAGTTTTAAGATTGCTACTGCTCCTTGATCGACAACTCTCCCAGTCTCCTTTACGGTTCTTGACTTGGAAAACCATCTACGTTCTCTACGGCCTCCCCTTTTCTTATGGTTTCTTGGTCCTTTGCTAACTCTTGTCAGAAGGAGTGGTGAAGCTCTGGGTATTTCTTACGATTCCAAATTCCCTTTCACCGTGTGGCGTAGAAACCGGTGATTGTTCTTTGGGTGAGGAATAAGACCTCTTTTGTTCCCTTCATGATACCTCATGATAGAATTCTCTATGACAACTCCTATATTGATCTTGTATCCTTTTAAGATGGCATACAGCAACACAGCTTCTTGTTCTCTCACTGTGCACACATGTTTTGTTGGAACCAAAAGCGGAAGCCGGTAAAACCATACCTTCGCTTCCTCGGTGGGGCTTCCCTGTTCCTTTGTTCTTGGCCTTCCTTCTTCTTGGTTCGCGCACCTTGCCGTGGTGAGCTTCTCAGCAATCTTTCCAAAATCTGGTTTTTCCAACAGTTTCTTGAATTTGGAGCCATGCTTGTGCACTGCCATGCCATAGGCCTCGTTGATGGCCTTAGCTTCATATGAAACCCAGACTCCTAAAAGCATAAAGCAGCTCCATCCTTCCTTCCTAAAGTTGAATAAAACTCTCTTACAGTCTTTGTATACCGATTTTGGTGTGCGCGAGACTCTCCCATCCTCTAATTTACATCTCATCTCCTTGAAAGAATTAACGAGTTTTTGAATCTCCTGCGACAGGCCTTGTTAGCATAATATTTCTTCCTTTGAGGTAAAACTAGTCGACACGAAATCTTCCTACTTCTTCTTAACTTCTCTCATCTTTTCCTTTCCCTTTTCTACTCACTTTTGAGAAGTTGGAACTTAGATTGTTTTGATGGCACCTCTCTGCTTGTTCTTGACGGGCTCATCTAGTTCTTCTTGAGGTTTCTTCTTTCGGTTGTTCATGTTCCCTCGTAATCTAAATCTAGTTAGGGGCCAGGGTGGGAATTCGACCATTGGAAAGCGGAAGATGAGCTCGGAAAGGGTTGGAAGCTAGCAGGTTTCGAGGGTTGAGATTCGGAAGGAAGAGAAGAAGGTGAATAGCTATGTGGGTTGGAGTGAATGAAAGTTTCCAACGATTGCAATTCAATCAATGTTTGTGAAATTTATTATTGCTTCATTAAGAGCACGTCGCGCTGATTTTAGCGTCTTTTTATTTGAGGTCATTGAATTTAGGGCTTTTTAAAGTGAGTAGTTGGCACCTGACACTTTTTATGTCGCGACATATACTTAGGATGTCGCGATGATACAAGTTTCTAGGAATTGTTTGATGTTGCTACATCCTTTCCATTTGAAACTTAATTCTCTGTCAGCGACTTCCTGATGGTGTCGCGATATATACCTCTTCCTTGATACTCTCCGGTGCCCTTTGAAACAAGTCACGACATCAATGTTTTGTGGCGACATCGCATGTCGGCGACATAACCTTTCTGTCGCGACCTAACCCATAACTCAATGATCTCGAACCTTTTCCTCTTATTGTTCTAACCCTTTTTTAGACATTACTTGAGCATCTCCCGAGCAAAAGATTTAACAAGCAATTAAAGTATATCTACAGAATTGGGTTAGGGATTAAGTTACTCCCCTTTTCTCATGTGGTGACTTTTTTGCAAGTTGATGGGATTGTTCCTGTGATTGCCTTGCCATTCATATCTTTGAATTATGAAGAAGCTTCTTTATGATATTGAAAAATCTGATTAAACTAAATTGATTTTCTAAAAGTGCATCATCCTTATAAAAACAAATCTGACCTAATTTAAGCAACTAAAGAAAAATATTTCAAACTTAAAGCGAGAAATTAGAAATCCTTATGGAGTTGCCTCCCATTAGGCTTTCGATTTTGAGTCATAAGCTGGACTTCTTTGTTGTGGTACTTGCTTTTTCCTCGAGAATCGGTTGGAGTTCTTCATTTTCCTCTTCCACTTTGTTTAGATAATGCTTTAACCTCGTCGTGACCTTGAATTCTTCTCGATGCTTCGGTCCTCGATTAATCCATTGCTCCCGAATGTAATTGCCCGACACGAAGCGTATGGCCCGCTCGATTAGTTTTAATTTCCTGAAACAATTTCGATCTAGAATTAAACGGTAGAACTTGTTTCACAATTGCGAACTCTTTTCTCAAATTCCCGATCATGCCATTTCTTTGTCTTGTCTTTGTATATTCTAGCATTATCATGAAGCGCCATTTCCTCGATTCTTCGGTCGACAGTTGGAGCAATCTTTCTTCCCTTACGACCTTAAAATCGAAGTTTAACTTCTTGATGGCCCACATTGCCTTGTATTCTAATTGAGGTGAGATGGCATGGTTTGCAACAACTCGTATGGGGACATTCGATGGGGGTTTGTATGCGATCCTGTAAGCCCCGAGTGCATCATCAGTTTGGAAGACAATTCTTCCTGCTTGAGCTCACGCAGTCTTTTCAAGTATTCTTTGATCTCCTGTTGGAAATTTACTTGCGTCCGTTAGTGCGGGGATGATAAGCTAAACTCATTACATGCTTTGATCCCATACCTGCTCATGAGTTTGAAATATTTTGTTTACCAAAATTAGGTTCCCAAATCACTAATGATAGTTAAGGTGTTCCCAGTCTGCTCCGAAATATTAACTGCGAAACTCATGTGTATTGGCGTCGTTCCTTGAATGACCATTGCTTCCACCCATTTGGAAAACGTAATCTACTAGCGGTATGTAGGATTTCAAATGATGTGGAAAGAGTCCCCATAAATCTATTCCCCATACATCAAAGATTGTATCACCATAATACCTTTGAGGGCGTTTCGTTCCTAGCTGGCGATATTCCCGATCTTTTGACATCATCACACAATTTAACCCGCTTTCGGCCTGATCTCGAAGATAGTAGGCGATAAAATCTGATTGGAGTATCTTACTTGGTTGTTCTCTCTCGAGAAGAAAAATGTCCCCCATATGGTGATGCATGGCATTCATTTATAATGTTGCCTTGTTCACTACGCACCTATCTTCTTATTATCATGTCGGCACCTCTCTTGAATAATAGTGGGTCATCCAAATATAATTACTGTTGTCGGTTAAGGATTTCCTCTTACGTTGGTAAAGATGCGAAGGCATTACTCTACAAGCCGGATAATTCACAATATCGGCTATACCATGGAAGTTGAAAAACGCTAAACAATTGCTTTCGTCGCAGGAAGTTCTCGTTAACATCACATTTTTCCTCTTGTCGGCTGCTTCTTTTGACTGCTTGACAAGTGATGACCTCGCGACATCACATCCCTTTATCCTTGATTTCCAAATCAAACTCCTACTTGGCAATGACACCCACCTTATCAATCTTGACTTAGCTTCCTTTTTGACATCAAGTATTTGATTCTTTGCATGATCGGTGTGAATTACCACATGAGATCCTAAAATGTCTTGCCTAAATTTTCCACAAGCAAATACTATGGCTAGCATCTCCTTTTCAGTTGTTGAGTAGTTCTCTTGTGCTTCATTGAAGGTCTTACTAGCATAGTATATGGCCACAGACCACTTTCTCTTTCTTTGCCCCGACCTTACGGCTCCCGCGAAATCTGCCCAGCATCACCGCATTATTTCAAATCCACGATCCGTTACAGTGCGGCCATTATAGTGCTTGTACCAGCTCGATCTTGATTTCTTGAAAAAGCATTCTTTGCGGGGAGTCATGAAATTGAACCTTGTATCTTTCCGATAATGTCTGCATGGTGGTGCATTATTTTGAAAAGTCTTTGATGAATCTCACGTAATCGGCATACCCCGAAGCTCTTACTCCTTTCAGCATGGTAGGTGGTGCGAAGTTTTGATAATGGATACCTTGGATTGGTCGGCTTTAGTCCGATTAGCGAACTTTTATGCCCGAGAACAATACCTTACGTCACCATAAAATGGCATTTTTTCCCAATTAGTGCTAGGCTGTTTGTCTTAGCATCTTTGAAATCTTGTTTCAGTTGTTTAAACATTGATCAAAAATTTGGATCCATACAGTAAAGTCATCCATGAAAATTTCCATCACTTCTTCCAGCCAAATGAGAATATAGACATCATACACCTGCGGAATGTGTTTGGGCATTACATAGCCAAATGGCATCAGCTAAAAGCGAAGGTACCATGAGGCATGTGAGATGTGGTCTTCTCTTGATCCTCGGTCTGATAGCAATCTGATTGTATCACGAGTACCCATCAGGAAAACAAAAGTGAGGTGTCACTGCTAACACAATCCGACATCACGATCGATGAAGGGGCAAAGGAAATGATCTTTTAAGTGGGCGTGTTCGACTATAATCAGCGCCCACCTCCCATCACATCCTTTGTTCTTGTTGGAATCGATTCATTTTCATTTCGATCCTGATAAATCCCCTCTTTGGAACCACATGGGTGACTGCTTGGTATACGAAATAATAGATAAAACCAGCATTTAACAATTTGAGTACCTCCTTCCTGACTACTTCCTTCATCACTGGATTCAGTCTCCTTTGGTGTTCCACAGATGGTTTGAAGTCTTTTCTAAGCGAATCTTATGCATGCAAATTGATGGGTGATGCCTTCAGCTCTTGATGGACCAAGCTAACAATTCCTTATGCTTGCTTAATATTTCGACAATCTTTGTTCCTCGACATCCAGTGCAATTTTTTTTTTGAAATGATCCTTTGGTTTTTTTCTTCGGTAATTCTAAGTAAGCATACTTTAAATGACATGGCAACTCTTTCAAAACTAGCCTTATGTTGGTTTCTTGATGAATTTCCTTTTTCACTATTTTTCCCCATTGTCGTTTACGTTTGTTTTTCGGGCTCGACACAGTTTACATAGAATGAAAGCGTTGTATGGAGATTCGAATAGACATCTTGGTATCTTTGAGGAATTCATCTCTTTTCATTGATAAAAGCTGAATTATTCTGATCATTGTTAACCTCCAGTTGGAGAAATATAGACAAGTCGACTACATTACTGACTTTCCTTGTCTGTCCCATATTTTTCATACTTTTTATCAGAGTTAAAAGCGGTTGCTTCTTCTCGACCCTCAAGGTAAGAACTCCTTTTTGCATGTCGTCGAGGCGACTCCGGTAGCTAGGAATGGTCTTCCCGATAGCGGGGGTACTTGTGGATCTTCTTCCATGTCGAATGATGAAGTCTCTTGGGAAAACAAACTTCCCAGCGATGACCGATTACATCTTCAATGACTCCTTCGAGGTTTTTACCATCGATCACGTACGCCATTTGAAGGTAACGGTTGTAGGTAAGCTCCCCGAGCTAGTTTCTTGGCGGCGAAGAGGCATCAAATTGATACTAGCTCTGGAGTCACGAAGGCTTCACAGGTCAATTCTCCGACAATACGGAATTGTGAAACTCCACAGGTCATCGTCTTCTCTGGTAGTTCTTACGATTGCGCAGTAGCGGTGAGATTCCTTATTCCTTCTCTCTTATATTTCTTTTCTTGCTCATTATGTCCTTGAAATTTTGCATAGAGTGGCATTTGAGTCACCACTTGATAAATGGCATGCGATCTCAGGCGCCTACGGAAGTACCGAGAGCTGCCTGTGCTCCTCCATCCTTGACTTGCGGAGTCTTTGTGGAAATGGGATGCGGGCTTTGATCCTTGGATGTTCTTCTTTACTGCTCTTTCTTTTCATTCTCGGTACCTCTTCCCTTTACGGGCTTGCTACTTCTTTGTTCTTTGTCATCTTTTTCTTTTGCTCTTACAACTCCTTCCTTCCCTCTAAGGCTGCCTGACCATGCGGATCCTTTGGGTTCTTCCTTGTGTCAGGGAAGGCATCTTCTCCCGGCTTTGCGGGTTGAGGCGGGGCCCCCGCCACACTTGTGTCTCGGGTTCTTAGGGGATGCATTGGTGGTGTTCGAGAAAAATTTGAGAATTTGTGCGATTGCTTCAACTCTGCGGCTTTGTTCGTGGAGGTTAACTTGGCTTCTTATTATCCCCGTGACTGCGTATCTGTTCTTGAGATTAGGCCACTCATCGACCACGATATTCATTTACGTGTTCATTTCCTTCTTCTTCTTTGTTGGAACCTTGGTGGTATTGATAACCATGTGGAGGGTGTCCATGCCTTGGGTGCTTGTGAAGCCCTCCACCATAAGAAAATTCTCATGGTTCCTCGGTGCTTGTGATGTCTTTGGCGGAGTTAGTATTGGGTTTAAAATGGTAGTTTTCTTGGCTCGCGGATAATTAACGCCATGACATCATGGGAATTGTTCTTGATGACCACTACCGACACTTCCTTCAATAACTCTCTTTCAATCGCTCCTATTTCATGAGCCGTGTGTGTCTTTCTTTCTTGCTTGTCCAACCTGTGCATAATGGCATCCAACTTGGCTTCCATGGCTGTCATCTTGCTCAGCTCCATGATCCCCTTTCCTCTGTTTCCTCTTGGCTCGGAAGGAGTTTCATATTACATTTAACGGTCTTGATACGGCTCTTTTTGCCTCTTCGACACTTTAAGTTTGAGATGCTCCCTGGCATGAAGCATCAATGATCCCTTTTGATATATCATTCAAGGCATGATATACAATGTCTCGAGTCTTCGGATCTATCCCACATCCATTGGACATGCTTCTCGACCGTTTGAGATCTTTCCCGAAGCTACATCTGGGGCTTTCATCTTCCCCCTGTGGAACACAATGATTTCCCTCCTTCTTTACGTGGTGAGGGTGGGGGGAAATCTACCTAAGTAGGCCTCTTAACTCCTCCCACAGTATCAAAACGAGCCATATGGTAAAAAGATTCATACCCATTGTAGTGTTGTATCTCTTAGAGAAATGGGGAATAGATGCGGGTTTTTGCGGCTCACGGTCTCACCGTCCTTCCTTGTATTAGCCATCTGAGGAATCTTCCCGAGTGCTACGTTTGGATCTTGATTAGGATGACCCGATGGCCGTCTTTGTGGCCGGACCATTGTAATCAGTGTTGGCTTCGATTCAAATTATTAGCATCAGCTGGGTTGTCGATTCTTGAGTATTCATCTTGTATATTGGTCTCGAGGAAGTCCTCATTGTATCGATTGGAGGTCTTCACAGCTTCTTCACGTAATAATACCTCATCCTGATCCACGCGCTTTTTCATACGCCATGGTTGAGTTTTTACGCCTTCTTTGTCTTTCTCTCAGCTTATTGTCTTCTGTTGTGTCAAATTTGGAATCGGATCGATCGATGCATTTCATGCATTAAAATTTTGTCTGAAATCAAAACACACCCCATTAATAGGATTAGTTTGGTCAAAAATATTTTCAATATGGTTTGTTAAGGTTGGTATTTAAATAACCCTTTAGCGAAAAACTATTTTTGTTCTTTTTCTTTAAAATGTCCCGAATTAGTATTCCTTCTTTCATCACGAATATTGATTTCTTGAATTCTTTCGATCTGACCAATGGCGCTCATAAAACTTGGTGGACCAAAACACATGTACAAGTAATCATTTTAAATTCTGGTTTTGGCCCCGAATATCACGCAAGTGCAGTCGACAGTAATAAATTGGATTTAAGTCGAGATGTCGATCACTTCGAGAGATCTAAGGAATTACAGATCAAGCTACCACAAACCTCGAAGCTCCATCACTATTTATTTATAACGCCGATATGGTGTTTACTGACTAAGAAGGCGCAAAATAACTATTATATAAAAAAAAATGAGCAAACAAATAAGCGAAATCTAAAGAATAATGAATAAAAAAGAATAGTTAAGAAAATAAATGAAGCGAATAGTCATCGTTTAGAGTACACATTAAGATCGATGCTATTGTGAAGTATCAATTCTGTTGTTAGCAACATTAATTTTACTTGTGTGTTTGGTTTTTTAGAATACGTCCCGAGGCATTTAGTTGTAATTTGGGTCTCTCCACCTCCACATTTTCATTATCTAATTAACCTTGATTCTGCCGATACGAGATGAGATAACTACTTTTAAAAGGGACTTCCTAAATCTGGGTATTTTTCTTTTGCAATACTTCATGCCATTTGCGGCGTAAACCTTAGCTCCCGAGTTATCGGTCGGCAAGGATATCCATTCCAGGTTACTTCCTCAAATTAAAATAGATCACCCTCTCTCATGATTGGAGTCTCGGCTAACCTGGGATTGGCCTCGTATCCAGGAATTGAGGTGAACTCTTTGCTTGTTTAAATTGATAACTACGTTCAGCTCCATTCTTGATTTCAAATGAGAAGAGGATTTATCAAATAAACACAAAGCTCATTAGATCTCTAATAACGAGTTAATATACCTTCAGTAATTTCATAACTCAGGAATTTGTCATCTCTGTGTCACTCGAGAGGACACCGGCCAATCGGAGAAGCAGTAAAAACGGAGATTCTTAAAATGGGTGTAGCGATATTAGGATCAAAAAACTTTAAACCCATAGCAGAAAAGTAAATTCATAAATGAAATTCACAATTTCTTTAAGAAAGCCTTCTACGGGAAAGATAATTTACGACAATAGCATTATTAATGGAAGGCGAGATTCTCAAATTCTTGATCTGTCTGACATTCCTACGATCAAAAGAATAGCGCAAATTGAAAGCTAGGAAATTCGAATTCGAAGTATGCGAACTTCAAACATTCAGGTAATAGGTGAAAAGAACGAGTGCATTTAGAAGCTACGCTCGAAAACGCAACATCAGTCTGAAGGAAAGAAATTAAAGCGATAAATCTAATCTAATCTCTAACTATCGACATTGAAGGGTAAGAAAAGAAAAAAACTAAAAGAAAAATAAAGAAAATGAGCCTTGGCTACCGAATACGTGCGTATCCGTAGCGAAGCTACTTTTATGAATTTGGGTATTGCGTATTTATAGGGGTTTCGGTTGGGCCGCAATCGTCGCGGTCTTTGTGGATTTCAGTGGGTAGCCCCATATTAATGTTTAGGTGGCGACTTGACTCCCTTTATTGAGACATCATCCGTAATCATGACATCGATCTCACATCGCGACGCTCGACTTAAGTCTTGCGGCCTTCAAGCTGTTGTTCACGATGTCGCCAGCCTCGATCTCACGTCAGCGACATCGGCTTATGCCTTTGCGAGGTTTTCAATTAGTCTCTTGATGTAGCGACATCGATCTCACGTCGCGACCTCCATTTCGAGTCATCTGCGGAGTCTTCAAGCGTGTGCCGGATGTCGACAGCCGAGATCTTAACCGCGACATCGACATAGTTACGCGAGTTTCAACTAGCCGCTCATAATGTTGCGGCAAACAACCTATTGTCGTGATATCGGCCCCGCTTTCGGCTGCATGCTTGATCTTGTAGCCGCATCTCAAGCGGTTTGCCTCTTGATGTTGCGACATCAATTCGCTGTCAACGACATCTCATGTGTTTGCAGCCTTCCGCGGTAGCTCATGATGTGGCGACATCAATCTCTTAATCCCACGACATCAACTTATGGATGCGGAGTTTTCCTTGTTGGTTATTGTTCTTGTGACATCAATCCGCGCCAGCGACATCACTGCATGACTCCACGGGTCTAAAGCTGTTCGTTCACGATGTCAGCGACATCAATCTCTTGTAGCGACATCACCTTGGCTCTACTGACTTTGAACTTGTCCTTCTTAATGTCTCGACATTGATCTCACGTCGCGACATCAACTTATGTCATCTGTAGTTTTAAACTTGTGTTCACGTGCCAGCGACCTCGACTTCTTGTTCGACATCACTGCAAGAAGCGCAACCTTAACTGAGCAAGTCTCATGTCGCGACCTCTATCTCCTGTCGCGAAATCACTTTATGTCTCTGGAGGCTTCAACTGGTTGCTTTTGATGTCGCGACCTCATTACTCTGTCGCGACAACAGCTCAATTCACAACAGTTTCATCTTTTCACATCTGTCACAGCGTCCAGGCGCTTTTCTTGTCGCGACCTCTGTCTCTTGTCGCGACATCAACTTTGTCGCGACATCATGATGTTGTCGCGCTTGTCATTTCTTAAGTTTACGTTCGATCTCATTTACTGTCGCGATCGATATGGCGACACGCATCGAATTTCCTTCGCACTCGATCTTCGCGACCTCCTGTGGTGTCTGAAACCCCAGCGCAACGTAGTTAACGAGTTGCTTTCGTTTACCCGCTCTCTTTACATTTTCTACATTTGTACTGCGCTAGTTCTTGTGTTTTCCCTTTGCATTTCTTCTTTCTTTTATACTCCCTGCAAATAACAGATTTGGTGAGTTTCTTCATATTTCTACATCTTAATTATTCATTTTCACATTAAAATCAAACAGAAAAATGGACTTAAAATAGATGACTTTTAAGCTCATCACTCGCCCATTCAATGGAAGTTGATCAGCTAGAGGTATGCAGTGACTCCCAGCTGGTAGTAAAACAAATAGAAGACTCCTACGAGGCCAGAGGCGAAAAAATGATTTTATACCTCAAAAGATGCGGGAATTACTTTCGAAAGTCGTGCGAGTTAGATCGGACACATACAAGAGTAGAGGAATTCGCGAGCATATGCCTTAACAAAAAGCCCAGCCTTGACCTCCCGAGAAGACCTCAACGGTAGCTGTCGAGCACCTTTGAGCCCTCAGTAGATCATCAACGAAGAGGTCTCCGGTCATGTCCGTATTTGGGGATGGACCCCATGCAGGACTACTTAATGAAGGACTATTGCGAAGCGACCGAGATGGGGCATAAGCGGTCAGGAGTCTTCCAGGTTCACTATTCATCGGGGGGCCCTTTATAAGCAAGGTTTTTTCACACCCATCCTCAAGTGCATTGCAGGGGAAGACGGACTACGTACTGAGGGAAGTACATGAAGGCGTATGTGGAAATCACATCGAGGCTCTCGAACTGCAGTGGGAAAGTCTTAAAGGCGAGTCTTATTGGCTCTGATGCTCAGAGCCTTGTGAACTATTCGGAAAATGCAAAGTTTGTCGGGAGCACGCCAAAATCCTCTCACCTCCCATCCAGAACCAACGACGTCGGTTAAGCCCTTTCCTTTTTAGTAGTGAAATTTGGGCATATTAGGACCTACGCCCCATTGGAAAGACGATGCAAATTCATCGTCGTAGCGGTGGATTATTTCGCGAATGGAGGCGAGCTGAGCCCTTGGCCCTTTATCCACGAAACGAAAAGGTACGCAACTTCATTTGGCGTGCCGCAATATGCGGGATTTGGTATCGAGGCGCAGGTATTGGTGATGGGAAGCAATTCGACAATCCCCAAGTTCGAGGGATTTATGGCGCTCAGCCGGGATCGGGAGCTGCTTGCACGTCCCCCGGCTCATCCGTATCCCAATGGACAAGTAGAAGTCACCATCGAGAACCACTTGCGACGTGAAGACCAAGTTGGAAGTGCAGGAAAATGGGTAGAATACCTCCCAGGGTGTTATGGGCATACAGAACTACACATGATCGGCGACTCGAAGCCACAGAGTCGCTCACAGCCTTGCAGAAACGTGGTGTGACGCCTCAAAACCCCGAGGGTGGTGACTCTGGATCAACTGCGGAGAATCTATCGTCTCGTATCTACGAGGCATATAGTAAAAATGACCTCTTGGCGCAAACCAATACTCATCAAAATATCAACTATCTCACATGGTTCGAAGTTATACATTACTCTTAATACAAATACATATTAAAATCCTAAAATTCAATACATATTGTCCAAAAACATCAAAGCCACAGCTTGGCTTTCTTCAAAAATCGGTCTCTAAGAATGAGTCTTCTCGAAGCGCCCACATGCTGAAAAATATATTCCCTCGACGAGGTGTCTTGTCGCCTTGATAGTGGAATCACCTAAATGGGTTACTCTCACTAAGTGCATATGCAATGCTTCAATTTAAACACCGCTCACTTGAATGTCTAAATGTCCATTCCATGTCTGAGTCTGTAGACTCACTCACACTTGCCTAAGCCATGTAAGAAAATAATTATTTTCAAAAAAAACTTTTGTTGTTCTTGAAAATATACTATCGAGATGTCGGTAAAAATGTGGGACTACCTCAGGGAACTGGAATTGGTTGGTGGATTTAAAGCAGTCATGGTCTCATCCCAGGAAATGATGCATTTGGGGTCCATCTCTGACCCGATTCTCGGAAAATCATCATGTGAAATTCCTTTACGCAACCATGTTAGTTTTGGAAAATTCGTGTCATGCACTAACACCTAATCTCTATGTTACCAGTGCATATGAAAATGCATATGTGCATTTAAAGCAATTGTCTGATATATGAATATCGATATGCAACATTCTCAAATTACATTCACATCACATGAATTCAACAATATGGATCAACAAACACCCCAATTAAAGCTCACTTGAGCAATTCACGATTTCATCTCAATGGCCTATACTCACAATTATATTCCATGCATTGAGTAAATCTAATTTTATCTCGATGGCCTATATACACACAATTTATTATATAAATTATAGTACAAACACCCCAAACAGCCCTACGGTCATGGATTGTCCAAATGGGCTCAAAATTCTCGAAATTCTAACACTTCGGTTCGAGATTTGGAGCCAATCAAATGACCTGCGGCCTCGAGCCAACACGAGCATTTACAAAATACTTAAATCAAAGAGTAAAACAAGTAGGATAAAACCCTACCTCACGGGGTTTGTCAAAACTCAACTTTTAGTGTCCGCGCGTAACTCTCGTAGTAGATCAATTTTGCCTTGACCCGGCAATACGACGATCAGATTTTCATAGATACGAAAAAAAGCTAAGAAAGAAATAATAAAAAAACTAAATATTCCTCCCTCTCATCACCCAGCCCTCTCTCCCACTTGAAAATGGTCTGCCCGCTTTTATGATGATTTTCCTTTGTATAATGAAGTATTATTATTATTATTATTATTATTATTATTATTATTATTATTATTATTATTATCATTTGGATAAGCGATTTCCTATTGTCCCATTTTAGGTCCATTTAATCGAAAAATTTTATTTCTTTTCCAGGTTCAATTATTTTAAATGAACTTTAACTCCACGTCATTTTCTGGCAAGATTTTCGTAAAAATCTGCGTCCTTCAAATCCTTGACGATTTATCACTAGAAATTCATAAAATATTACATTGTCCAGTCGGCGAAAAACTTTAAGGTCACTAGATTTCACGAGACGAATTTGCTTGTGCTGTCGGTTTAGGTCATCAGGATCTGAAAGATTTTCGGTTTCAGCCCAGAAATTAACAGTTTTACTTTTTGAGAAAAAATTGAATTTTTTCTCGGGTTTTACAAATAGCCCCTGTCGAGCTCGGATTAAAATCCCCAAGGATTGAATTGGCAAGCGTGGAACATAATGAAGAGGCTCTTCGCCTAAACCTAGACCTCCTAGATGAAAAGTGTGATCGGGAGACTTTGAAACTTAAATGTAAATGATGAACTTAAGTGCGAAACGATGACTTGTGATGTGAGATGAAATGAGTAGTCTTGTTCGTTCTCTGATGTTTCTGTTCTGCTTGTGAAGACGCTACCAAGGAAGGCGGCAAGGTACTACGGCCCAGAAGGTCAAACCCGGGAGTTATAAGCTTTGGCGACCTAGTCTTAAAAAGCTTCTACTGAGAAAGATCCTACAAATGGAGAAAATTTAGGACCAATGACCCCGGGAAGGCCTATATCGTGTCTCGTGTAGTCGGACACAGTAGCCCAGGAACTCCAGACGGAAGAAGGAAAAATTCTACCTCATTCCTGGAACGCTGAGCACCTCAAGCGTCTCTATCAATATACCTCGGATTGTAATCTTTAATAAAGTATCATCGACTTTCGGATAACGATGCGTGATTTCGTTGATTACTTTGTTTAACATCCTTATGAATCAAAAGTAAGGCATCTCGGTAAAGAAAAACGACAGTCGGCCGAATGCAGAAAATTACACACTTCAAAAATACTGGTCGTGCTTCAAAAAAAAAAAAAAATTGCTCTTTATTCAATGAAGATACAGCAATTGATTCTGTCGATAGTGCCATCCCTTACATCTCGGGAATGAATAGTACAAGCAATTCCCTCAAAAAAGAAAAAAATCTCAAGAAAGAGAAAGGGAGAGGGAAAGGGAAGAAGAGATAGTGCGAACGAGAAGGAAAAGGAGAAGGAAAATGAGAAGAAAGAAGAGAAAGATAAGAAGAGAGAGTGAGAGCGGGAAGGAAAAGGAGAAGGAAAAGGAGAAGAAATGAGAGAAAGAGAAAGAAGAGAAGAAAAAATAGGAGAAAATGGAGAAAGCAATACTAAAAGTTCTTCTTTAAGTACACCGCCCTATACGAATGCATTTACACCTGGCACGGCTCAAGATCATCGTGCAGACTGGGAATATTTTATAACTACCCTGATGGAGGAACTGGGGAAAGAACTACAACTCTGCAAGCGGGGAGGACCATCGGAACGAATGCCGGCCTCGGGGATCTCGGCTTACGCCTCGTGTGACGACGATCAAGCCTTGACGCTTCATCACACGTGGGTTCCAGTCACGCCCAAAAAGGGAAGAAGGTTCGAAGCATGAACTCCATCGCAGAGGAGACGTAATTTATAAGGAAGCCAGAGCGCTCGAAAAATTGTGCAATCGATTCCAATTCTCCATAAGCCTGCATTAAAAGATGCCCGCGTCTTTCCGAGAGAAGGAAGTCAAATCGACCATGTAGCCGGGCCCGTCAGCCCGAGTCAAGCTATTTCGAGTTTTCAATAACCGACTTCTCCAACTGCGACCTAGTAGCCCGAGCCCGATTCATCTCGAATTAGCCCCTGAGCCTCAGGCTCGATTTTGCTTTCCATTTCAACTAAGGCACACAGTAGCGGCTTGATTCGGCTCAGGCGGTGCTTCACGGAGCACCGGTAGCTCGGTTCCGAGCTCAACTAGGCCTAGTAGCCAGGCAGTTGGCTCGGGCAAATTAGCCTGAGCCTCGGCCATTTCGGTTCAAGAGCTCATTTGCCAGACAAAGGCCGTGTAGCCCGAGGCGATTCGGCTTTCGGTGATTAAGCCCACATAGCCTCGGTAGCTTCCGGTTTCCGAGCCATTTTCAGCTAAGGCCATAGCCCGAGGCCCGGTTCGGCTCGGACATATTAGCCTGTGGATCACCGTGCTTCCGGTTTTCAAGAGTTCGACTACTCCGGCCAAGGCTGGTAGCCTAGAAGACTGGTCCATTTCAGGCGGAATTAGCCAGACCTCGTATTTCGATTTTCAAGAGCTCAAGCTAACTCCGAAATTTAAAGCTGGCTAGCCTAAACCGATTAATTTCCGGGCGGAATTAGCCCTGAGCCTCGGTGGCGCAGTTTGAAGCTCAGCGCCGCCCAGGCACGGTAGCCTAGGATCGTTCGGCTTCGAGCGGTGCCCGTGGAGCCTGCGGCGACTCAGTTTTCAGAGCTCGGCCCCCACCGAGGCAAAGAGCCATGTAGCGAGCCCGGTTCGGCTCGGGCGGGTGGCAGCGAGCCTCGGTAGCTCGGTTTTTAAGAGCTGTTGCTGGCCAAGGCCGTATGGCCGGAGCCCGATTCATTTCGGGAAAATTAGCCAGGCTGAGCCTCGGTAGCTTTCGAGTTTTCAAGAGCTCAAGCTGCTCAAGCCCAGGCTTAGTAGCCCAGAGCCCGGTTCGGCTTCCAGGCCCGGAGTGCCGCGGAGCTGCGTTGCTTCAGTTTTTAAGAGCTGGCCCCGCTCAGCCCAGGGCATGTAGCCCGAGGCCGGTTATTTCCGGGCAAATTAGCCTGAGAGCCTCAGTAGCTCAGTTTTCAAGAGCTCGACTGCTCAGACAAGGCCATGTAGCCCGAGGCCGGTTCGGCTGAGCGGTTGGCCACGGGCCTCGGTAGCTCGATTTTCAAGAAGCTGTTTGCTCGGCCCAAGGCCGTATAGCGAAGCCCCGGTTGACTCCCGGCGAGATTAGCCGCAGGCCTCGGTAGCTCAATTTTCTAAAGCTCGGCGCTTCGGCTAAGGCACAGTAGCCCGGGGGCGATTCGGCTCGGGCATATTAGCCCACGGAGCCTCAGTGGCTTAGTTTTCAAGATCGCCAGCGGCTGATTAGGCCGTGTAGCCTAGGAGCGGTTGCTTCGAAGTAGATTAGCCCGGAGCCTCGATAGCTCAATTTTCAAAACTCATTTGCTCGGCTAAGACCTTGTAGCGAGGCGATTCGACTCGGTGGTTGGCCGGGCCTCGGCGACTCGATTCCGAAGAGCTTCGACCACTTAGCGAGCCCGTATAGCCCGCCGTCCGAGTCGGCTCGGGCGAAGCGACATAAGAGCAGCGGTTATAAAAAAAAAAAAAGCGAGGAGATAGAAAATTGGGTATTCATTGAGTTTCAAAGCCCGGAGAACGACGTACATATATGGGAGTTCGGGCCAAGGGAAATTAAAAAAAAAAAAAAACAAGCAACATTGTACAAGGAGGCTCAGACGTCAAGCACGGGATTAGGAGTAGGAGGCAAGGAAGGGGAGCGGGCCTCAGCCTGGGTGGTTGGCTCAGGAGCTGGTCTGCGAAAAGTTATACGCACTCCTCGTCATTTTGGGGATATCAAAATTAAGGTCCCGAGCGATTGAGGCATTAGCAGCCCTCCTCCCCAGAAGCAAGCCATGAAGCCAACGAGTGTAGGCCTCGTCCACCAGACTTTTGACCAGCCGTCCCTCTCCCGAACAGCCCGAGGTTTCCTGCACTCTGAAGGTCCCTGCGGCCAGCGGCACTCATCGGTCGGGCGTTTAATGGGGCTCACGGCCGGAGCTTCCGCGTTGGGCTGCGTGCGAGAGGCTGCTTGTGCAGACTCGTCTCTAGCGGCTCGCATTTCTTCCCGGTACACCGCGATTTCGATTCTGGGATGATTGCGGCTCCTCCACCGACTACACGGCTCGGTCGCGCGGCTGCGGCCGTCCACCCGGCCACCGGCGGATCATCTGGTGGTTCTGGCCCATCACGACCTCCCAGAGACCTCGCCTCGGCAGCTCTTAATCCATTTCGAGCCTTTCTTCTCTGCACCTCGGCCGCTCGCTCATCCGGTAATACCTCGGTCCGGACTTGAGCTTCATGTCTTCCTTACGTCGTATTTTGCATCAGGAGCTCCGCAGTTCGACTCGCTCGGAGGTAAGAAGAAGCCACTCGCCGTGGCTTTGGCTTTAGCGTGACCCCTCGTTGGCTGGCCCTTTTTGCCCAGGCTCTTGGTGGGTAGCCACTTGCGATACCCGACATAAAGTCAACTGCATGCTTATGAGAAACCAAGATAAAGAGCGGACATAAAGAACCACGAGGAACTTACGGAAAGCGACCCCTTGGAGGATAGAGCGAAAGCCTCCTCCGCGGAGTAGGGCACGGAGCCTCTTGAAGATCGGGAATCCGAGGATGGATGAGATCGCACCCGGCCCGGCAAGCTCGGCGTTGGGCTTGAAGAATCCCGTCTCCATCGGCCGAGGTGGCCCGAGTCTTCGTTGTCGAGAGGGAGGAGGCTCGTTGCTCACACCGCGGGAGGACTCCAAACCCAGATGGGCATAACCTCAATGACGGAGGCTCGGCCCGACCCTCTCAGGAATCTTTGGTCTTTGGCAGCAGCAGTGGCGGCTGCGAACTTAGCGCTCTTGGAACCTCGGCCGGAGGTGGCAATACTTTGCCCACGCTCCGGACATGGGCGGGTGATGAAGAAGAACGTCTGACCTGGGGCTTTACCCGAGAGTGGATGGCCCTTCTCGAGAGTCGGAGGTTTGGAAACTCACACTCGAGACCTGGGACCAGGCGTCTCCCAGAGCTTGAAGCTCTCCTTAGTGGGCTTAACAGCGGGAGGCCATCGTGGGAGAACTTCATGGATGGAGGTGAAGGCCTCGAAGTGGCGGGTCGGGGGACCTCGATCTGAATATCCGACCGATAAGCTCGGAGTAGCGCGCGGAAGACATTGGCAACTTAAACTGCGATACGTCTTGGTAAGATCGGTGAATACACAAGAGCTCATGCTTGATGCAAAGTTAGGATACCACCCATAATTTATGAAAACTAGACCAAACTAAAGCAAAGAAAAGCTCACATAGATTCTCAGGAGTGGTCCAGACAACCGGAACGCCCAGTGTGTCTTCTTTGTCAATGGGATCGTACTCCCAACTGCGGCCACTAACAAAAAAGTAGCTCTCCTTCCAAAATTTGTGGGAAGACGGAAGATCCGAGATGATCGTGGGTATTTGGGCAGCTTAGATAAATAAAGGAAGCCCTCGTGACTTCCTTCGCACCTAAGAGATCCGGGAATATCGAACACCCAGAAGCCACTTATCCCCCAAGATAACCAACGACCCAATCGGGAATACCACTAGAAATTGGGCGGTTAGGAGGAGACAACGTTGAAATATTGCAGACCCTTTTATAAAGGGATGCGAGAGGAAAGCGGGCCATTCTCGAAGGCCACCTCGAAGAAGCACACCATCTTGGGCACGAGCGGCATAGGAGGTCGATCGTCGGGGGACCAGGCACAGAATGCCCAGCAGGGCATGTCGTCTTCTGAGCTTCCCCGTGCAGCTCAACCTGCTTCAGAACCCACGCGAGGCGTTGCAGCGGACCTGAATATTCAGACCCCACAGGGTATTTAATCTAGTCAATTTTATCCTTGCCCTTACCCAAGGGAAAAGGAGGTTCCCCCGGGGCATCTCGAAAAGCAACCACGGCTAAGTGATCGGACTCATTTTCACGGGTCAGCCACAGACAAATACCACGGAGGAATCACCCCTATCGCGAAGAAGAAAGCGACCGGGACCGTGGAAATACGAAGTGGGCCAGAAACTGCAGTAGCCACTGCGCCTCTCATACCCTTTCGAAAAGATAGAAAGGAGAAAGACGTACCGGTCTTAGGAATAGAACGAAAGGGATGACTAAGCAGGGTATTACAAAACACAGAGATTCGAGCAGAGGGTTAGACGGAGTTTAAGAAAAAAGAAGCCCGAACTCGCGTGAAGGAAAAAGCTCCCGATAACGAGAACATAATACAAATGAGTCGAGGAGGATGTTCTCGAAAGCTGAAGAATGGGGAAATAGCGAAAGTCGAAAAATCATTAGTACCACGGGGCGTTTGGCGACAAAAGCCACAACGAGCCGATACACGGCGGGCTGCGTGTCGCGCAGATTAAAGCGTCTGACCGCCCTTTCAGCGGTAACGAGAGGGCAAGCGATAGGAGTTTAAAAAATAGGCGCCTGAGCCTGGCGGGGATTAAAGGAGATTTATAGCGGGACTCGATCGCCGAGCTCACGGCATAGGCTAGCGGAGCCAGTTCATCGCCCCGAGTGATACCGCGGGCGACCTAAATAGCCCATATCCACGTAAATCGTCAAATCTCTGCGAGGAAGTAGGATAATTCTCAATAGCGCTCTCTAATTATCCCTTATTAATCGGCGATAAGAAGAAGATCCCCGTCGATAAAAAAGTCGCTATCACCATCGATTGGGAAAAACATCTACTATAAATACAAGATTAGCGACCGATTGAAAGGTATGCGAAAAATTCCTCTCTAGCGGTTGATCTTTTCTTTCCACGAAAAGCTTAGGCATCGAATGTGTGGCGACCCCGCCGATCCTTGTTAGTTTTTGTAGAGGAGCGTAGCGTCCCGGAGGCAACGGCTGACGGCGATCGACACGCTCAACGAGTTCCAGTTAAAGAGCATCATCGATCCATATATGCAAAGCATACGTAAAGGCAACTTGTAGCGTGACTTCGGCATAGGATGTTAAGTAGGGGTCACTCTTTTTTTTTTTTTTTTAAAACTATAGCCTTTACGCTTGCATATTCATATAATGTTAAACAATTAACTGTATTATATTCGCGCGACGGATTACAAAATATATACAAGCTCTCCATATATGGAAGTGTTCAACATCTACAATATTTACATTGGTTTACAAAATTTCATATACAAAAATAGACCCACAAAGGTCTTCCCGATTGGGCACTATTCAGCGTATTGGCCTTTGGCTGCGATGTGGATTGTTACGTCCTCTGGTTTCTCTTACGTACACCGCAGTTGAACACGGAGTGCTAAGCTTTACGCTTAGTGAGATTAATACACATGAATGACCTCTTATTAAGTCGTCACACTTCTACTCTAAATGCATATAACACATATAGCATGTACAGATTCTTGTCATTTCTCATATATATATACTTTTCATAATCAGTTTCATTTCTTATCATCTTCCATATACTTTTCATGTCAACTTGTACTTTACTTCTTATTCTTGTAACTGTATACTGTCATCACATAGCAGTGCTATGCTTCTCATATCATGTCATGTATTCTCTACATTTCCTTTGCATATACCCGTCAATTTCTTTTTATGTTTCATGTCATGTATTCTCTACATTTCCTTTGCATATACCCGTCAATTTCTTTTAATGTTTCATGTCTTGTATTCTCTACATTTCCTTTGCATATACCCGTCAATTTCTTTTTATGTTTCATGTCTTGTATTCTCTACATTTCCTTTGCATATACGTCGATTTCTTTTTATGTTTCGTATGCATAAACCTTAGAAATTGAATGAAACTATAATCCATGTGAAAATTGAAAGCTATATTCCTTGTGTAAAGCAATTAGTCCATGAGGCCGGAGCGTAATATAATATGCAGAAGAGTATCATGTGATGGCAGGTGACCCTATCCATGAGGGCCGGACGCTGTGTGGTGACCCTTCGGGGCCATAGTGATCCAAACGGGATCTATCTCATCGACAAACGGTAGAATATCGAGAACAGCTATCGCTGCCGAGACTTATTTTTCCACCCCAATAAACTGTGCCATCTATCCCTCTACCGGTTAGCGAATGATCAACGTAGCATTTTTATGCTCGGTATATATATCTCATATTCAGAATAATTATTGTCATTCGGTAATCATATGTGATATATATATACAATCATTTATTCATATCTTTACATTTTCCATATCTCATTATATGCATAAATAACTATGCTTACCATGTATGCTTATGAGTTATTTATGAATTCATAATAGACATTCCTAATACGAATAACTATGGTTACCTGTACTGCCTACTGTTTTCCGTGTTTTCTGGAACTAATATGAGTTCCAATCTTATCAAGCTATCTATTGATAGATTCTTGACTCAATGGGCTTTCCATAGAGTCCAAGAACACTCGAATCGGAGTTCAGACGAAGAAGATATGACCTTCCGAAGTTGGAGGTCATGCGTGGTCGATCTTAATAGTGACACAGGCCCGAAAGGTTGGCTGTCATGGCGAGCTCGATCTAACACCAACGAGTCGACCTCTACTATCCTCCTCGGGCATATGAATGTATTCTTGACTCCAGTGGGCTTTATAGGAGTCGACCCAACACTCAGTGGGTTCAAGCGAAGGAGATATGACTTCGAGTTCATGCGCAGTCAACGCGACGGTCGATGAGGCTATCTTGAAGTGACGAAACCTTTGTTTGACGAACATTTGTAATCTTGTGTTGTGAGCCTTGTTTGTGAGGACTGTTTGTGATGCTTGTTTAATGACACTATTTGGCGAAACCTTGTTTGACAAACCTTTGTTGTGGCTGTTGTTTGTGGCATTTGTTTGGCCAGTCATGACCATTTGACTATTCGGAGTAAAGACCATAACTTGGTCTCTGAGTCAATTTAGAAATTCAAAATCCTAACATCAAGTTCGTTGATGTATTACCATTCTGAAGGACTTACTTCTGAATTCCACTGTATTTCTGACCAAAAACCCGTTCTAGATCATTCACTTGCATATGGGCGACAATAGGGAATTTTTCTGGGTTCAACTTGCAACTAGACCCTTCTCATACACATATTTAGGAGCCTTAAAGCTCTTCTTAACTCAACCCTACAAGAAATGAGTTTAGGAGTTTCCAAACCCAAACCATACAAAACAAGGGTTTCAAACCATGTATCTAACGTTCTAGACCCAAAAACTAGATTTCCATACACGTAACACATACACATACTTTCAATTCCATACAACCCAGAGACATGTATCGTACACACCTAGTTTACATACACATATTCATGGTTCCATACTTTTCTATACCAAATCATAGTTCCACTCCTGACAAAACGTATTATCCATACCCATACTGTTAGTAATTCCATACCTGTGATCTTAACCTTGCCTTCTTGGCTTCTTCTCTCTTACTCTCTTGTCAGTATTTGCTCTCCTTTCTCAAGACCAAAATAAGATATTTCTTTTGGTCTTATCCTTATTGATCTTATCCCCTTTTATTTTACTTTGGTCCTCCAACTCTTATAATATTTTACAAATAATTTATAATATTTTACAATAGCCTCAATCTTCTTTATTATTTGTAATTTAACTTATGCATATTCTACTTTGTTTTTATCTTTATTTTATTCGAATAAATATACATTTACGTTTATTATACCCAAAACATGTTATAAGCTTGTTGGGTATAATTTACAGGGTGTTCTGACTCTCACCTTAAAAGAATTTCGTCCTCGAAATTCATACTGTTCGAGTTGCGGATCTTGTGCTCTCAT
This sequence comes from Tetrastigma voinierianum, assembly GCA_016808115.1. Taxonomy (NCBI): domain Eukaryota; kingdom Viridiplantae; phylum Streptophyta; class Magnoliopsida; order Vitales; family Vitaceae; genus Tetrastigma; species Tetrastigma voinierianum. The sequence continues at coordinate 106,772 of JAEQBH010006960.1, read as the reverse complement.
AGTTGCTTCTAGCTCCCAGTGCTTCTTCTCTACCATGGTGTTGCGGAGAACTTTCACTAATGGTACTTGTTTGTTCGCCAACTATTTCACACCTCGAGCGAGAATGGTCTTTGTTCCTCGTCATATGGTAATACTTGTATTTCTTTGCGGTAGTATGCGACTCATGACGGTATCTCAGAAACTGTCGACATAGAAACACATCGTGTAATTGGCCAACTCAGTGAGTGCCAATCGATAAGCTCCTGGGGCAATGGTTCCAATCTCATATGGCCACATGAACCTTGGACTTGGCTATTTTCGTGACACAGAATTTTCCTCCATGGTGATACCTTTAAAAAGACCTTGTCTCACGTTATATTCAATATCTCTCCTCTTTAGGTTCAGCGTGCGATTTTGTCTATCACTAGCCGCCTTTAACCTCTGTAGAATAACTTGTACTTTCTTACTGTATCTTTTACTATATCTGGACTATCGAGTTTACGCTCGTTCAGTTACATCCGGCTTCCACAGGAGTTCTACATTGAAGCCCGTATAAAGCTTCATATGGTCTTTATACCAATGCTGTTGAAAAGTATTGTTATAGGCAAATTCCATCAATGGAATATACTTATCCCGAAACTTCGAAGAATTCCATGACCACGACCTCGAAACATATCGCTGGTATGAACTCAATCTCTCTTATTGTCCATCGTTTTGCGGATGGAAGCGTCTTAAAATTCAGCTTAGTGCCTAAAGGCGGCGTAATTCAACCAGGAACCTCGGCGTAAATCTCGGACTCTATCCAGGCCGCGATAGACAATATTGCACCATGCTGTCCTTTGATTTCATCCACATATAACTCAGGTAGTCGATCCATAGAATAGTCGATCATTTGGTATAAAATGGGTGACTTTGTGAGCCTATCTGATCACCCGAGACGAGGAGTCATGTTTTGTTGTGTGAGAGAAACTTGAGCCTGAAATCCATGGTAATGTTATCCCTTCCATTGAGGAATTGGAAAGGGGGGATTGCTCTAAACTGTGGGCACTTGGTGTTCAGCTTTGACTGCGACACGTGATACTTAGACATATTCGGTCCACATCTCTTTCATTCCTTTCCACCAATAAAGCTGTTTCAAGTCCTGGTACATCTTATTCCCTCCAGGATGCATAGTAAATACGTTATTATGAGCCTCAACTAGCAACTTTTTCTTTAGCTCTTTATCATCTGGCACACATAATCTATTCTGGAAATACAAACTTCCAGCTTCTTTCTCTATAAACTCGCTTTTGTCACCATCTCTAACCATACGTAAATTTACTACGTAACTTCTTACCATCCCATTTTTCTGCATATAATCATTTGCTTTAAAAAAGAACGGGTTCAACGCTTCCTAATTGAGCTAACATAGCTCCATCATCACCTAATCTCGATCAACCATGGTGACATTTCTACCCTTGTCTTTCGGCAAAGCATCGGCTACTATATTAGCCTTTCAGGGATGGTAATCTATGATGCGATCATGATCTTTAATAACTCTAACCACCTCCGTCTCGATTTAACTCTTTATTAGCGAGTACTTGAGACTCTTATGATCGGTGTAAATTCTACACTTTTCCCCGGAGTATAAGTAGTGTCGCCATATTTTAAATGAAGCACTCTGTGACTAACTCCTAGGTCATGAGTGGGATAATTTGTTCATGTGGCTTCAAGCTGTGCGGGACGCGCCAAGCCCTTCTTTCTATCTTGCATTAATCATCCCTAAAACGATATGACATGTTTTATACAATTATACTCTTTTCAGGATGGAGTTGCGTCAATCTTTGGTGCTTCAACCGGCATCCCTTTCAAGCTTGTTCAAAACTATTCGACATTTGTCTGTCCCACTCGAACTTTATTCCTTTCACGAGTAACTTAGTGGCGGAGAAGCGCGGCGAAAAGCTCTCACAAATCTTCATAATAGCAGGCTAGGCGAAACTTCGCCTCGGTTACATTTTGAGGTATTTCAAGTCTAACAGCTTCAATCTTATCGGGATCAGCTCTTATACCCTCAGCCAGTAATATGGCTAGAATGAAGACTTCCTTTGGCAATCACATGGCGGAGCTTAGCATATAGCTTCTTTTACTCTTAGTATACCAAGACTATTCTCGGGTGTTGTTCATTGTTCGCGTGCATCCTTAGAATACACGGAGATGTCATCAATAAAAACCACGACAAATTGATCCACATAGGGTCGGAAAACCTTATTCATCCGTCATGAATCTTCTTGATTGCATTAGTGCGGCCCAAATGGCATGACGAAGCTATAATGACGTATGATTCATCGGTCTTGGCGCATCTCGCTTCCCTTTACCCTCAAGCGATAATACCCGATCGCGAGTCCTATCTTGAAAAGACACCGCTCCTTTCAAGCGATCAAAAAGATCTTAGTTCACCGGCGATGGGTGCTTGTTTCCTTTGTCACCTTAGTGATCTGTAGATAATCAATGCACATCAGTAGAGTGCCATCTTTCTTTTCACAAATAACAGTGCACCCGAGGGGCCTGCTTGGGTCAAATCATCTAAAAGTTTTGCTTGCAATTGACTCTTTAACTCTTTATTTCCAAGTTAGGAGCCATCTGTGCGTTGCCCTTGACATAAGGTACATTCATGTCTGGAAATTTACATTGCTAAGTCCACCTCTCTCTCATGTGGAATTACACGGTAACTCTTAGAGTACATCTTGAAGTTATATAAGGATCTTTCTGCATCCAGCCTGACTCTCTTCGGAGTGAGTATCAAAACGAAGAATGTCTCACATCCTTTCCTCATAATTCTCCTAGCACATAGTGGAGATGACATTAGACATTACATTACACTTGATCCAGTACCTTGTACTATTACCTCGGTTTGAGTCGAGCATTTCCAACACTCTTAGAATCTTTTGTCACAATCCAGTAGCTCGATTGCTTAGACAACCAATCCATTCTAGAATCAAGTCAAACTCTCGGAATGGTAAGGTTATCAAATCGACGAGAAACTCTCTTGTTTGTATATGATAGGGCAGACTACGTATATGCTATTCACACTAACGTTGTTGCCCGACGGACTAGTTACATACATGTCATATGCTACTTCTCCTTTCTTTGGTACTTTGTCAAATACATGCTCCATGCACACATATGAATGGTAGATCGAGGATCGATCAATGCATGCATCTCTATATCATATAAATATACACGTTATAGCAGAGCATTCGATCCTCCACGAGCCTTCACATAGCATATGCTCGTCTCTTGTCTTTGTAAACATAGAGACCAAATCACATTTCGAAACTATGCCTCCTGTCCTCTATCTTCGAGATGGGCTACTCGACCCCTACACACGATCCGCAGTAGAAAAGTGGTCTTGCTTGATCTTCCCTCTGCCACTTCCTTGTTGGCTTATTATCCCCCAACTCTCGGGGGACCTTGTGCTTTCAAATGCTGGCTTCCACAGAAAACACCTCTGTTAACATCTGCAAGCTCCCGAATGCCTTTTATGTGGCGGGGCGTGAGGGCTCTTTGTCCCTAGCGAAGCACCTCACTGTACTACGTGCTACATTGGACCTTTGCCTTCCACCTCTCAATGCTTGGAACTATGTCGATTGGTAGAACTCTCCATCTTTTCCCAGCGGGAGGAATGAGCTCCTCCTAGAAAACTTCTTCTTTTGAAATCTTTCTTTGTTGCTTTCGTTTCTAGTCTCTGCTTTCATTGCAGCTTGGACAGTGATAAAAATCCATTGTTTGGAGAAGTCATAGGTGAAATACCTCTTGATGGAATCATGCAGTCCATCACTCCAGTGCCTACAGAAATGCCTCGGTGAGGGCTGGAGTTCGATGCATATTTACTAAGATGGCTAAATTCTTTTCATATTCGACCAGATAAGCTCCTTTGCTTCAAATTTAGGAAGCTGTTTCCACTTGGAATCCTGTCCTTCGATGGCATGCTGTCTACGAACTCTTGGACAAAAAGAATTCCCATGTCGAGGGGACTTGGAATCTTGGACTTTGAGTACTAGTTTCCACCAATCTATATGCCTCACCTACTTGATAGTGATGCACATGATGCTCTCTAATCAGGGACATCAACACTCTTCTAATACCACTCTCCTGGCTTTTCTAACGAGTCGGCTTTCGACTCTTCCATGCTCTGACCCATGGAATTCCTGCACTCCCGTGTCTTCTTCTTGTGATATTGGGCTTTAGGAGAGGTCGATCTATCAAAACCCGAGCCATGTCTTCTGCGATATTCTCGTGAGAACCCCAGTGGAGCTCATTGGGTACATTACTTTCAGAGTTCGGAAAGTGATAACCACTTGTTCTCTTGGGTTGACACTCTCAGCAGCTTCTTCGGAACGATCCATCTATACAAAACACAAGGACATCCACATCGGACCCACATTACTAAACCTGGGGCTTTATGTATATATACATTCGAAATACCTAAACACAGGCTTTCAGAAGCGCCTCGCGAAGCTCGATACCCATGAAAGCGTGACATGCGACTTCGGCATAGGATGTCAGTGGTCGGTCTTTTTTTTTAAGCTTATAACCTTTACACTTGCATATTCATATAATGTTAAACGATTAACGCCGTATATTACGTAGCGGCGGATTACAAAATATATATAAGTCCATATATGAAGTGTTCAACATCTGATATTTGTGGTTTACAAATTTCATATACAAAATAGACTAAAAGGTCTTCCAGTGACTTATTCTTGTGTGGCCTTTATTTCTTGATAATGGATTGTCACGTCCTCCCAGTTTCCTCTTCACGTACCTATGAGTTGAACACAGTGCTAAACTGCAGCAGTGATTAATACATATGAATGACCTGTGGGTAAATCAGCCCAATACAAATGCATATAACACATATAGCATGTGGATTCTTGTCATTTCTCATATATATATACTTTTCATGTCGGTTCATTTCTTATCATCTTATATACTTTTCATATCAACTTGTACTTTACTTCTTATTCTTGTAGCGTATCTTGTCATCACATAGCAGTCTTTATGCTTCTCATATCATGTCATGTATTCTCTGTTCCTTGCATATACCGTCAATTTCTTTTTTATGTTTCATGTATATTCTCTACATTTCTTATATACCGTCAATTTCTTTTTATGTTTCATGTGTATTCTCATTTCCTTTGCATATACCCTTCAATTTCTTTTGTTTATGTCTTGTATTCTCTACATTTCCTTTGCATATACCGTCAATTTCTTTTTATGTTTCATATGCATAAACCTTAGAAGTGAATCTGAAACTATAATCTATATTGAGGCAGGCGCTATATTCCTTGTAATGGCTTGATTGGTCCATGAGGGCAGGCCTTTGTAATATAATATGCGAAGGTATCATCAACGTTGAGCAGTGGTATCCGAGGGCGTTTGTGGTGACCCTTTCGGGCCACCCAGTGATCAAACGGGATCTATCTCATCGACCAAGCGGGGCCGGAATATCAGGAACTTGTATCGCATGAGACTTATTTTTCCCTAATAGGCATGCCCGTCCCATCCTCTACCGGGTTACAGCCCAGGAGGCAATCCTTTGTGTATTTTATGCGATATATATATCTCATATTAGAATAATTATTGTCATTAGGTAATCATATGTGATATATAAATACAATCATTTATTCATATCTTTTTCATTTTCATATCTCATTACATGCATAAATAACTATGCTTACCATGTATGTATGAGTTATTTATGAATTCATAATAGGCATTCCTAATACAAATAACTATGGTTACCTGTACTGCCTACTGTTTTCCGTGTTTTCTGGAACTAATATGAGTTCCAATCTTATCAAGCTGTCTATTGATAGATTCTTGACTCAATGGGCTTTCCATAGAGTCGAGAACTCAGATGGAGTTAGGAGACGAAGAAGATATGACCTTTAGAAGTTGGAGGTCATGCGCGGTCGATCTTGACGAGGCGCGGGTAGCAGTTGAGCTCATGGGCGAGCTCGCTCTAACACCTTGGTCTGACCTCTACTATCCTCCTCCAGGCATATGAATGTATTCTTGACTCGATGGGCTTCCAGCAAGTCGAAACCTCAAATCGGAGTTCAAGCGAAGGAGATATGACCTTCAAGTTGGAGGTCATGCGATCAACCTGGCTTGGCGTGAGTATCGCAGTGACGAAGCAGCGTTTGGCGAACCTTTGTTTGTGAGCACTGTTGGCGAGCCTTTGTTTGTGAAGTATTGTTTGACAAAACAACATTTGGCAATGCTTGTTTGGCCAATCTTGACCCGTTTATTCGAGTAAAAAAAGACCATAAATTGGTCTCTGAGAAGTCGAATTTAGAAATTCAAAATCCTAACATCAAGGATTACCGTTGATGTGGCTACCATTCACAGAAGGACTTGCTTCTGAATTCTGTGTTCTGACCCAAAAACCCGTTCTGAATCCATTCTTTGCATATGAGCGACAATAGGGAGTGCAGGTTCAACTTGCTGACTAAACCCTTCTCATACACATATTTAGGAGCCTTAAAAGCTCTTCTTAACTCAACCCTACAAGAAATGAGTTTAGGGTTTGAAACCCAAACCATACACAAAACAAGGGTTTTCAAACCATGTATCTAAACGTTCTAGACCAAAACTAGATTCCATACACATGCATACACATACTCAAATTCCATACAACCCGAGACATGTCATACGCTAGTTTACATACACATATTCATGGTTCCATACTTTCTACCTGAATATGGTTCCATGACCCAAAGCGATATCCATACCCATACTCAAATTGTCAATTCCATACTGTGATCTTCTTCTTCTTCTTCTTCCTTTCCTCTCTTCTCTCTTGTCGTATTTGCTCTCAACTCTCCCGAGACAAAATAAGATTCTTTTGGTCTTATCCTTATTGATCTTATCCTTTTTATTTACTTTGGTTCTCAACTCTTATAATATTTGCAAAATCAATTTATAATATTTTACAATAGCCTCAAATCTTCTTTATTATTTGTAATTTAACCTTATATTCCTACTTTTGTTTATCTTTATTTTATTCCGAATAAATATACATTTACGTTTATTATACCCAAAACATGTTATAAAACTGTTAAGGTATAATTTGGGGTGTTACATAACTATTGTTTTAAACCTTTAGTTAGTGTAAGCACTTCAGATGTTTAGCAAAATCCGCAGTAGCTGAATTAAACTTTGATTCTTCACGCTAATAAGATGCCACACATGTATCGCTACATTTGACTTATAAAGACGTTCTCATAATAACTAGCACTATTAAGGCCATGTGTTAAATCCTGAATTCATAGACATTTACAAAGTTCCTTTTCTTTGCTAGAAGCAGCACTACTTTCTCATGTCTACATAGGTGAAATAATTTCATTAAGAGTGTATATTACACTCACCCTCTTATAATCATGGTCTTGTTGCTATCGTCCACAGGATTCAAATCGTTATCATTAACTTATTATTACCCCATTAAACTTCTAACCAGTGGTAATACTAATATAGAAGTTGGGTTCCACTAATGATAATGAAGTTCGTGAAAGGTTGTAAACCCATCTCAACAGCAGTACTCCTTACCAAGTCTCTTGCTAGAGCTTTAGTAAACGGATCTGCTAGATTTTTGTAAGACCTTACATAGGTAATAGTTATTACACCATCGATGATTAATTGTCTCACATATTCATGTCATAGACTTATATGTCTTGACTTTCCATTATATATCTTACTGAGCGCTCTTGACATTAGCTTGACTATCGCAATGCAAGGAGATAGATGGCATCGGTTGTGGCCACGACTCTATATCCTATTAACAAATTTCTCGACCATTATTCCCGACTTCCTTGCTCGGCTGCTTTGCTAAGGTAATAAGTCGACTCCATGGTCGAATGTGTTATACATGTTTGCTTCTTGAAGCCCGGAGAGGCAAACACCATAGCCTAATATAAAAATCCATCCAAAAGTTGACAATTTTTATCATGTGTACTTGTTATCCAACTAGCGTCGGTATAACCTTCTAACACAGCTAGAAAGTTATTATAAAACAATTCCAAGTCTTTGGTCCTTTTAAGATAGCCAAGAACTCTTGTTATTGTTTTCCAATGCATCACTCCTGGATTTTTAGTGAATCTCAAAAGCTTACAAACTGCAAAAGCTATATCAGTCTAGTCTGATGCGTAGCATACATTAGACTTCTATGTAACATACTCGACTTGACAACGGCTACCAAGATTTTCATTCAAGCGAATGGAAACATCATAAGAGAGTGTTTACTACTCTTTAATATCTGAATGATTGAACTTGGTTAATGTTTTCTCCAATATAATGAGATTGTGAGAAGTCTGAAAACCCCCACTATGTCTCTTAACTTTGACACCTAAGATCTTGTCTACCTGCCTAAGTCTTTCATTTGAAATGTCAAGAAAAGATAAGCCTTAGTAATATTTAGCTCTCATCCATGTTAGTACCTATTATAAACATGTGTCAACATAAAGACATAAAATTACATAAGGTTTTACGTGAATTTAGAATAAATGCATTTATCAGCACCATTATGCTTGAGACCATATTCTAAAATCACTTAATCAAATTTTTCACGCCATTGCTTTGGAGCTTGTTTCAATTCATACAAAGATTTTGTTAGCTTACATACTTTATGCCCATTTCCCTGTAGTACAAAACCCTCAGGTTGTTCCATGTACACCTCTTCATTTAGATCACCATTTAAGAAAGCAGTTTTAACATCCATTTGATGAATACTTAAGTTATAAATGGATGCTAATACAAACTCTATGACCTTATAGAAATGTGTCAGGAGCTACGGGGCATAAGTATCAAAGTAGTGACACCCTCCTTTTTCCAAAATCCTTTAGCCACCAACCTTGCTTTAAGATTTCCATCTTTTATTCTAAATATCCATTTTACATCGTGGTTTACGATTAGGAGGTGGATCAGCAGAACCTATGTACCATTTGATAGTAGAATCTATTTCATCATTGTAGCTTCTTTCCAAGGACGAATCTCTTGAAGCCAAAGCTTCTTTATCGTCTTAGGTGTTATATCCTCCTCTACATTTAATAGATAGGAATCTTATTAAGTACATTAGTATTTCTATCACCTTCCGCAAGAAAAATGATAGCTTGAGAGAAATGAAGTAGGATCAATACTTTTTCTTTTCTAGTTCTCTGAGCTTCTCCTTATTTCCACTTGTTCTTGAATTTTAGTAATTTTGTTGTAATAAGCAAAGGAGAACTAGACACATTAGGAATATTGGTTTCATCCACACAGAATAATGATGTTGACTCATTTGTGGAATCATCTCGAGTTTTATTTTCAAGAAATTAGACATCTCTAGATTCCATGATTACATTAGACTCCAAGTCTAACAACCTATAGGCCTTGGAATTTGCTGACATATCCTCTGAAACACTTTTCATAGCTCGTGTGGCCCCTAACTTTGTTCTTTTTGGATATGGAACTCACATAAAGAGCTAGACAACCTCAAACCCAAATATAACTTAAATTTGGTTTTCTCACCATTCCATAATTTGTAAGAAGTCTTTGTAATCTTTGAAAATTATTCTATTATGAATATGGCAACCTTCGTAATGCTTCTCCCGAAGGTTGAAGGAAGCTTAGAACTTAGCAACATTGAATTCGCCATATCTCTGAGGGTTAATCTTTCTCAGCCAATCCACATTTTGTTGAGGAGTATAGGTGAGTTCTTTGATGTATTGTTATGTTCTTCACGAAGGAAGAAAAAATAGCAAGAAAAATATTCTCCACCTCTATCGCTTCTAAGTATTTTATTTTATTTTCCTTTTGATTTTAAAATGATCAGATTTATACAATTTAAACTTGTCGAACATTTAATCTTTATGCTTCATAAGATATACATAGAGTATACCTAGAGTAATCATCAATGAAGTGGCAAAATATCTATTTCCTCCTCTAGTCAAATTACCATTTTAATTCACATATGTCAGAATAGAATAATTGTAAAATTGAGAGAATTCCTTTTGGACTTAGAAATGGTAATTTAATTAAATCTTAAACAGGTCCAAATTTCACACTTATCATGATTATCATTTCCGTATGTTATGTAACCACTTTTAGCCATAAATTTAAGTGACCTAAAATTTACATATGCTAAGCGTGAATGCCATAAATTAATTGATGAATCAACCATATAAACATAAATATTCTTATTCTTATTCTTATTATTAACAACAAAATTTACATAAAGTTTAAACATTCCATCACAAGCATATCCCTTCCCAATAAAGACCTCATTCTTTGAGAGGATAAGTTTGTCGGATTCTAAAACAGTCTTGAATCCTCTCTTACAAAGAAAATTTGCATAAATTAAATTCTTTCTAATTTACATTTATGAAGAACATTAATTAAAATCGAAGCACTTTCTGAAGTGAAATGAATTTCAATGGTTCCTTGCCATGAACTTTGGCTTGACGTGTACCTATCAATACTTCATATCAACGGCGACGATAATGTTTGGAGTGATTTTATTGCATATATGAATGGTTACGAATCATACCACCGATCATTGGTGTTGAGCGAAGCTATATTCGCCGGTTACCATGAAATCGCATTTCGGAAACCATAGCAATCATACCACTCTTTCTCTTATGCTTCAGCCACATTAATCTTGCCATTAGAACCAGCATGATCATTCTTCATTTTCTTCCAAAGTTTGCACTCTTGTTTGAAGTGCCTTTTTTTCTTGCAATAGAAACAGGTCTTGTCTTTCTTGGAATTATTGTTAGAGCTTGAGTCAAGATTCTTTCTCTTATTTCTATATTTGTTCCCGAATCTAGTTCCAGCCTTGTTGACAGCAACAAAATTCACTTTGGAACTAGATTCTATTTCAAGTCTCTTACCATCTCGAATTCTTGTTTCTTAACGATTACGAGGTGTTTTGCAATTGTTCAGTGAAACTTTCAAAGAATCACGACAATTTCTTCCCCATAATCATTCGAGATGGAGGAAGTTTGGCAATTATAGCCATGCGCATTAGTTCACCCGACATCAACTTTTCCGAATCTTTGATTTGAAGCCAAATGCGTAATTCATGCACTTGGTCCAAAGCGAAATATGGTCAACTTCTATTGAATTCAAAAAATTGTAGAGCTGGCTTTTATATGCTCCTTGTTTTTCGTGTTGTATTTGAATTCTGAAGCATTCGGATTTCTCTAGAGGGTGATGAAGTGAACAAGTCATATAAACGTCTTTGGCGAAAGTGTGTTGAGAATGTGTCCTCGACATAGAAATTCATCCTCTTTACGTTTTGTACGTTCCTTTTTGACATTTTCGATTTCATCAGGAGAAGAGACTGGAATCTGTGGCAGGTTCAAATCCAACACCTATGCAACTTTCAAAGCCATAAGGAAGAACATCATCTTCCAACGAGTATAATTAGTGCCATCAAATCGATCAAGTTTCATGAAGTCTTGGTTCATGACCTTGAATGCGGAATTAGTATGTTTGTCCATGGTGGACAGACAAAATAAACACTTAAAAATTGTTAGAAAACAATGTGATATGGGAATTGAGTATGGATTTTGAGGCGTGAATAATCACTATCTTTTAAGTGTTTATTTCGCCCCCACAGTATAGTCTTGAAAAGGAATATCTGAAAAAACACTTTCGAGATGCAATAAATCCTAATTAATTATTTTGCAAACCAAGATTAATTTACTATTGAGAATGTCTTTAGTTGAGTGAGGTGCAAAGAAGAATGTGAAGAGTAGTAACCATAAACTGAAAAAACACATCTTTTGGGCATAAAAACACATCTTTTTTGGGCATAACACAAGATGTAATTTCGGGTTAGGCATTTGTTTCAATTTAAAGGCCAAAGATTACTGATGTCATCTTGGCTTTTAAATATATAATTAAAGCCCATCGCATTCTTAACTGGTCCATCCCTCCTTGAGTGTTTTGGAGTCAAAATCGATATTTGAGTAAGTGTTGCACTCTCCTCTTCGATGTGGGGATGAGCCTGCGATACCTGTACTTTAACATAAGGACCATGGCCCATTGTTGAGTTATATTGTTTGAAGCGCAAAAGGTCGGAAGCAATGATGAAGGCAGCTTGACTGACAAAGCGGACGAGAATCGAGAAGGGGTCGGGTTGGCTGATGAACCTCTTAAAAAGTAGCATATTGGAAACAAAAATCAGGCGAGGCGTGTATCGAATATTGTCTTTCACAATTTGATTTTCTAGATCTAGCAGTTCTTAGAGTTGAATGAATGTTGGGCGAGGAACGAGATGAGAGAAGAACGTTGCAGGAAAATGATGGAGATTGGAAAAAAGTGAGTTATGGATTAAATAGAATAATTAATTGAAAACGTTATGGATTAAATGCAAACTTAATTGGGATTTTATGATTTGGACCGTTTTGATTTTAAACACTTCAAAACCAAAGGTTTTTATGGCAAGCGAAACAAAAACAAAGTCAATTTATAGCAAAGCCGAATGTGTCTTAGGTTTTATTCACAGCGTGAGGCGAATCCATCGATTTTGCTTTGGCTTAGGAAGCTTCGACCCATTTCTTGTGCGATGCCTTACCTTTTCTCAAGTCATGTAATCCATAGTGAGTTTTGGTTATAAACTCATTAAAGACTCTTATCTTTTCTCCGCATTAGAACAACACTTTTTTAAAACTATTTACTAACATATACCCCCTTAAATGGGCGGAATATATAGAGTTGTCCTTGAAACTCTTAGCGTGAACTCCTTTCGTGACCTCCAAATAGAATTAAGGTATCTACCTTGGCTGTAAAATTGATTGTGCGATCTGTTAAAAAGCAGTCGACCAGGCTAATGGATTCGATATGACTTCTCCACAGGGTAATGTCTGTGAGTTCGAGGCCACCCTCGTCCTCCTCCTATGAGTTAACTTGATGTATTCATCTTCGGGTTATAGAGCGTAGTGGAGCTTTCGTAGAGCCGTGGTGAGTAGGGAATATCTGAAGATGGATAAGTAAGACTTGTCAGAGGACAAGATGGAGCGAACTAGTCATAGGACAAGACTGTAGTAAGAAGCGAGACTCGTTGAACGCGTCCATCGTCTCCCGACAGTTTCGGCGCCAGCAATATCGGTGACTTGGGGTGCGAGTTGCTGCGAAGCGGCAGAACTGTGCGACTTTTCGGCAATGACAACCAGCGATAGCAAGGGTCGGGAGGGTGGAGACGAGGGGTGTATTGGATTACCATTTTTAATGATTTTTATGGAATTAAGAAATACATAAAAATCTCATGATGTAATCAGTCTTCTTCAGACTTAAAAAAGTTATGGTGTTTTCAATTAAGACTTTTAAAAAGTCTATAAAAGTCGTGATGTATTCAATTAAGACTTTCTAAAACTTTTAAAATGTCTATAAAAGTCTTGTTGTATTTAAGACTTTAAAAATTACATAAAAATTAAATGGTGTATTGGATTAAAGGTTGTATTGGATTATAACTTTTATGGGGTGTATTGGATTATGACTTTTATGGGGTGTATTGGATTACGACTTTTATGGGGTGTACTGGATAACGACTTTTAATGGCTTTCATGAAATTACAAAATATATAAAAATCATGAATTTAACATTAGATTCTGACTTTAAAGACTCTGCACAAAAGTCACGGTGTATTCGATTAAAACATAAAAGTGCATAAAAGTCATGGTGTATTCGAATAAGACTTTTTAAGACTTTAAAAAAATCTATAAAAATCATGGTGTATTGGATTAAGACTTTTATAGACTCTAAGTATACCGGTATTGAAAAAGTCATTAACTTTCATAGACATTAGACTTTTACTTACTTTTAATGACTTTTCTAATAAAAGTATAAATATTCACCCTTTAAAATTATCCGGCACTTTTTCGCAAGATTTGAAACGACTTTTCATGGTAGTTGAAGTCGTCCAGTTTTAGAGATAAGGGTTTGTGTAAGACCCGAGAAAATTCCAATTTTCTCAAAAATGGCAAAATCGTAATTTTGGTAAAATTCCAAAATTTTTCTAGATCTCGGATGACGAAATGGACTTCTCCGTTGAAATGTCGTCCTCATGAGAATTGTACCACGTCCCGAATTTCGATTTAGATTAGGGTGATCGGGATTTCACCGTTTTCGAGCCGTGAGTGTCGGACCTTTTATCTAGCAAGGTTAGGGGATGCCACACTGGCACCCCAAAGAGAGAATGACACTTGGCATTGAAGGGTGGCTCACAATTAGCCATGTGTGGAAATGAATTCCATGGCTCACATTTGAGCCATATAGTGATGATGTCATAAAGAGAATTTATGGAAATAAAGAAAAGGAATGGAAATGGGATAATGTGCGTTGGCTTGATGAAGGGGAGGAAATTCTCCTTGACCTCTGGGTCAATAATGCTCCAAATAGGAAGAAATGCCCAGAAAAATGAGATGAGAAATAGGAAGGAGAAAGAAAAGCAAAGGGAGAAAGAAGCGAAAGAGAAAAGCGAAAGGAAGGAACAAAAAGCGAAAGGAAAAGGAATTCGTAGGAGAAAGGAAGAGAAATGAGAAGAGAAATGAGAGGAGAAATGAGAAAAGGAAAGAAAGAAAGCAAAGAGAAGGAAAAGCAATCAGAGTAGGAAAGAAAAGGAAAAAGAGGAGAGAAAAAGAAGAAAGGAAAGGAAAAGGAAAGGAAAGGAGAGAAAGGAAAGGGAAGAATTTCCCAGGCTTTCGAGGCGGTCAGTTAAATAGATTGGGGATTAAAGTTAAATTTTTGCGAGGCGCGTCTATGTGTGGACACGAAAAGTTGGAGTTCGATAAACTCAGGTAATAGAGGTAGGGGTTTTTATCCTCTTTGTTTCTGCTATTTAAGTGTTTGTAAATGCTTGTGTTGGTTTGGCGTGGTGGCCGTTTGATGGTCCCGAATCTTAGAGCAGAAGTGTGGAAATTTTGGAAAGCGGGTTTGGGCGGTCAGTGACGATAAAATTGTATTTTTGGTGAGTATGGGAGAGCCAGAATGGGTATGGAGTCGGTTCCGCTGAGGAGCCGATGTTGGTGAGTGGGGCGTCACGGACGATGACCATTGTTAATTTTAGGGTATTAAAAAATAAAAGTCCCGGGTTTGTGTGAATAGTGACACGTAAATAGTGATGTGAATAGTTATATGTGAATAGTGACACATGAATAGTGACCCGTGAATAGTAATATGAATAGTGTTCTCACAATATTTTTGTGAAGGGAATGTTTAATTGAGTAATTCAAATTGAATTGCTCGTGTTGGATAATTATTACAGTACAATTTTGTGTAATGGATTGAGAAATTAGAAGAATGGCATGAGTTGGTGGATCGAGGAATAGATAGGTTAATACATGATTTTAATGTGTTAACATAAGGACATAATTATGGAATATAATTGTGTGTGTGGAATCGTGGGGATGATATTAAATTGCTCAGTGAGCAAATTTAGGTGATGGTTGATCACTATTGAATGACATGTGTTGTGGTCAAATTTGAGAATGTTTCATGTTGATATATTTGATATATTGTATAAATGGTTTGGAAATGGCATAATGCATTTCATATGCAACTGAGTAACCTAGAGATTAGGTGTTAGTGCATGACATGAATTTTCGAGAAGCGAACATGGTTGCTAAAGGAATTTCACGGGATGATTTCAGAAGAATTGGGTTGGGAGAGATGGGTATGGATCATTTCGAATGGGGACCATGGTGTTTCGAGCTCATCAACGGTCGCCTCGAGGTTAGTCCACGTCTTTTCACCCAGATTGTCGGTAGTATATTTTCCATTGTGGGTTTTGTTTGAAAATGGTATTTTCTCATACATGGCTTGAGCAAGTGTGAGGGAATCGGTGAGGACTCGAGACATGGGAGCGGGCATGTAGACATTGAGTAGGATCGCGTGTTGCCAGTGTGTGTTCAGATTAGACGTGCGTATGAACTTAGGTGAAGTAACCCATTTAGGGTGATTCAGCATTTCTTGGGCGATCTTCGCGCAATCAAGGAATTTCTTTTCAGGTACAGGGAGCGTTCAAGAAGATGGCTCATGTAAAGGCCAATTTTCAAGAAAGTCGGGTTGTGACTTTGATGCTTTTGGATATAACATGTATTAGAATGTTAGATTTTAATATGTGTTTGTATAGAGTGTAATCAACTCTTGAATTATGGTGATATAATTGGTAATGGTTTTTGGATGAGTATTGGTTTATGAGCCCCGAGGTATTTTTTTACTTTCGGGTATCGTCTCGTGATACGAGGCGATGTAGTTTCCGCGAGGTTGACGGGTAGTCAACGGACACCCCGGATTTAGGGCGTCACAGTTTGAGTTAGATAATTTTTAAAAACTCATACGATTCCTAAAATTAGATAATTTTTTAATTCTTCATATTTTAAGAACTAAAAAGTTAAAAAAAATATGATTGTTTCTAAAATAACATATAAATTATTATGAACTAAAAATATTATAATCGTTTTCAAAAAAATATATCAAAATCATAATCATATACAAATATGATATTTTAGGCTTAAAAATATGATATATATATTTTGAATCATCATAATTTTATTCAAATACACATATTGTCTTATTCAAAGTATAATCAAAATCAAAATTATAATTGACACTCACTTCTAAATGTATATAGATATATGGTTCTCTAAGATTTTCATTCACCGTCATAGAGGAAGAACAGTTGAGAGAAAAGATAAAGTTATATCCGCTTTTTAATCATTTCATCTTATCTGCAGCAAATTTCTTATTCTTAATTCATTATCGGGTTTTTTATTGTTTTTCTTCTTCTCAATCCATTGTATGTGAAGTCTGATAAGTATAACTTAGATGTCCCATTAAATTTATCGGACCGAGTTCTTTGTATATAATACATTTTAAGGTAAATGTTTAACAAATAATAATTCGTATTGTAATTTAAATAATATGATTTTTAAAATTTACTTTAATTCTTAAAATCATGTATGCATATTGCAATTGGTGAAATAAAGCATGATTTTTTTATTCGAATTATAGTTTTTGATTGTTCCTAAAATCACATATGTATTGTTTTTTGTTTGAATTGTTTCATATAAGTATATGAATAAAAATAATATTTTTACATCGTTAATGTTAATGTTAAATCACATTAAATACATCTTTCTTGTATTTCATAAATTGATAAATTTTTTAAATTAGGAAATTTTGAAATTTGATAAATTAGGAATTTTGATTATTTAAATAAGGAAAAAAAAAAAGAGGAATTTGTAATTCCTTGATGCAAAAGAAACTCTTATTTCTTATTTATTAAAAACAAAAGAAATTAGAAGTGATTGGAATTAGAAAATTTGAGATGAAATAAAATATAAAAATAAATAAATTAAATTTTATTTTTAAATGTCTAGATGAAAATCTAAAATAAAAGAAGTTATGAAAATTTATTTATTCAAACCTATTAGCGTTCGTACTTTTTTGGACAAAATTATTTAATTATGATATTTTACTTTTATTTATTTTTATAAAAAATATTAGTTATTATAGTTATATTTAAGTTTATAAAAGTCTATTAATATTTATAAAAAGTCTAGTAAAAGTCATCGATATAAAAGTGCATCCAAGTAACAAAGTAACTTTTAAAAATAAAAGTCTATAAAAATCTTTCATATTGCAAACTTTATAAAAAGTCTATCAATATCTAAAAATTATGTCCAAATTACATAAAAGTATTTTAAAATAAAAAAAAGTCTATAAAATCTCATATATTTACAAACTTTATAAAAGTCTGTCAATATCTACAAAATTATGTCCAAATTCTATACAAAGTCTGCAGAAAGTCATCCATACATTTACAAGCTGCAAAAATACATGAATCTGTCCAATTCTATAAAGTATTAAATCTTAAAAAAGTCATAAATGTCATTAAAAGTCTGTCCGTACACCCCGAATCCCATAATGAGCTTTTCATTCAGTTACAAACTTTATAAAAATCGTTTGGATTCACGATGTTTAAAAGCTACATAAAAGTCGTAATTATTTGATTAAAACTTTAAAATGTCTATAAAAGTCGTAGTGTATTAGATTAAAAACTTGGAAACTTTAAAAAAGAATCTATAAAAAGTGTGATGTATTGGATTAGGAAACTTTATGAATATATAAAAAAATCTCTTAGTATTGAAAGAGTCATTGACTTTCGTAGGCGATTAGACTTAATTATTTTTAATTACTTTTAATGAATTTTATAGTATGAATATAAATACTCACCCTTTAAAATTCTTCTGCGCTTTTCTGCAAGATTTGAAACGACTTTTTTATCGAGTGAGTAAAGTCGGTCAATCAGATTTTTTAGAGATGATGGTTTAACCCTATGAGTTAGATAATTTTTAAAAACTCATACGATTCCTAAAATTAAATAATTTTTTAATTCTTCATATTTTAAGAACTAAAAGTTTAAAAAATATGATTGTTCCTAAAATCACATACGGTTTACATGCAAATCTGATATTTTAAGAACTAAATCACTAAGTGTTGCAAAAATATATCAAAAATCAAAATTAGATACAAATATGATATTTTAAAAACTAAAAATATGATATATTTTCATAATATAATTTTATTCAAATAAGCCTTCTTGTCTCATTAAAATATAAGTAAAATCAAAATTATAATGACATATCACACAAATATATATAAATATATGGTTCTTGCGATTTTCATTCACCATCCATGAAACGGTTGATGGAAGACAAAATTATATCCGTTTTCTAATCATCCCATCATATCTTACCTAGCAAAAATTTTCTTGGTCGTATCAGTTTTTTTTTATTGTTTTCTTACCGATTAAGTTCATGGGTACAGGGAAATACATTCGTATAACTTGATCATTCATTATCGAACCAAGTGCATTTATATATAATATAATTTTTTTTAAGGTAAAGGTTTGCTTTCGAGATCTATTCGTATTGTAGTGAATTTAGTGTCTGATTTTTAAATTTACTTTAATTTTAAAATCATGTGTGCATATTGCAGTTGGTGAAATAAAATATATTCTTTTTATTCGAATTATAGTTCTTGATTGTTCCTAAAATCACATATGTATTGTTTTTTGTTTGAATCGTCTCTTTTAAATATGTGAATAAAAATAATTTTTTTACATTGTTAATGTTAATGTTAATTCACATCAAATACATATTTCTTGTATTTCATAAATTGATAGATTTTGGAAATTAGGAAATTTTGAAATTAGATAAATTAGGATTTTTTTTTATTATTATTATTATTAAATAAGGATAAAAGGAGAATTTGTAATTCTTGGAAATTAAAAAAACTCTTAGAAGTGATGAGTGGAATTAGAAATTTCAGATAATAAAATATAAATAAATAAATAAAATTTTATTTTTAAATGTCTAGATGAAAATTTATGAAAATAAAAATAAAGAAATTATGAAAATTTATTTATTCAAACCTATTTAAATAATATTTATTTACTTTTGAAACCAAGTATAATTATGATATTTTACTTTTATTTATTTTTATTAAAAATATTAGTTATTGTAGTTATTTAAGTTTATAAAAGTCTCAATATTTATTAAAATCCATAAAAGTTTATCAACAACTACAAAATTTTGTCAACGTCTATAAAAGTCTTTTAAAATAAAAGTTTATAAAATCATCCATATATTTACTAAACTTTATAAACGTCTATCAATATCACTACAAAATTCTATCAAATTCTATAAGAATTATTTTAAAAATAAAAGTCTATAAAGTTATCCATACATTTACAAACTCTATAAAATCTAGCCCAAGTCTTTAAAAAATCTATCAAACTTTATAAAGTCATCATCTTAAAAAAGTTTATAACTATCAGTAAAGTTTTAATCCAATACACACTAATCTTAAAGCCAGGTAGAGTAAATTACGTTCATTTGGAAAAAAAAAGGTCATTTGAATAGCTCAATTTGTTGAAAATCAACTAGTTCATCCTGTTCGATCACCGGCTCAACATCGATTCAGACTCCACTCCACTCAACTGATTGAATCAAACCATAATGGTGACCAATCGATAATAAGGTTGATCGAATCGATCCAATTTTTAAAACATTAATCAATTAAAACCTTACAAGTAAACAAATGTAGTAAAAAAGTACATGATTGATAAATCCGATAAGATGTTCCATATACACAGTTTATTTAAGATGATAACTTAAAGAAAACATTTTTGATATCTAGTTAATGAAAATTCTTATTGAGAGAGAAACAAAGAGAGAAAATAAAGAAAGAAAAAGATAAAGTGCTGACATGACAAATATTCATTAGCTTGACAAATTATGCAAATATTGGATCATAGTTTACCACTAGAAATCTCGTTAAGATAGTTGATTTTAAATCATTCGAGTTGATCTTCCTTCCTTGTACTTAACTTTGGATAACTTATTTTGTAAAACTTTGATAAAATTCTAATTTTTTTGAAAAAAAATTGTAAAATGGTAATTTTGCTCCAAAATCTGAAAATTTTCTACAGATCTCGAATAAGCCAAACGGACTTCCGCAGATTTGGAATCATCTCGCGAATCTAGCTACCCGCGTCGAATTTCGTCGAGTGAGACGGTGGAATTTCGCGTTTTGGTAATGGGTGTGCAGTGTCGTATGACGGCTTTTAATGAGATGTGATGTGGCAAAGTGCTACTACATATACCCATGTGACACATGTTGCATGATTAGTGAGATGATAGAGATGAATGGCTTAGATTAAGTCATGTGTCAAAAAGCCTTTAAAATCAAATTAAAGGGACAATGATGGAATTAAGTGAAAAGATTAAAATAAAGACAAAAAAAGACCATCTTCTTCTCCATTTGCTGGAAACGGGCAGTGAGGGAGGCGGTTTTAGGGAAAGTGTGACTTCTCACCGTAGATTTCCGGCGTTAAGGATGGTCGGTTCTCGTGGCGAACAAAGTTGATCCAGCTACGAGGCTACGCGTGGACCGCCGTTTTGTGGGTTCGACAACTCCAAGAAGTAGGGGTCTTTTCCTACTTGGTTTATTCTTTGGGTAAGAGTCATTTTAATGGATGAGGATTTGTTCAGGCTTGGATGGCCATGTTTTCGGTCTCAAAATATTTGGACCAAGTGAAGAAAATCCCTAGAGTGGCCGTAAACAGTGCCGAGACCTAGGGTTTCACTGTTCACGTGATTTGTGTGTTATTTTTGTGTTGCTTAGGTGATTCAAAAATGAATGGCTTGAATTGTGTGAAAAAAGAAATTGTTAATGCATGAAAATTATGTGTTAACATGATGTCTGAATATATGAAACCTGTAATTGTGTGTAAGCCGTAAAAATAAATTGTTTATTAGCCCATGTGTGCTAATTTTGATGTTATTGTTATGAATTGAATAACATGTGATTAGTATGTGAATTTGTTAATATATCGTGATTTATATGTGCATGGTATTTAAAATTGGCACATAATGCATTCCATATGCAGGGGCACCACTAGAATGGTAGGTGTGAGTGAATGACATGAAAATGAAAAAAATGAAAATGGTTGTGAAAGGCATTTCAAGAAGATATTGAAGGTTGCCTTGGAGAGATGTCGCGGTTTCATCTCGGAGCGGACCTATAAGCGTGCCGGAGAATTACCCGACAATTCACCTCGGAAGGTTGTCAGATAGATTTCTTTGAAACTCGGTGATGCGTTTTTTAGAACAAAACCTTTTGTTTTGAAGCGATTTGTTTTTCTCACATTTGGCTTAGGCATGTGTGAGAGAGTCGGTGAGGCTCGAGGCATGGGATTGAAGCGTATGGAAGAGCGTTCAAGTAAGGATCATGCATTTGCTTGAATGTATTTGGTTGTCATTATATGAGCACTTAGGTGGGGAGTAACCTATGTAGGAGATTATAAGCTACTTGGGCGATTCTTCGTACATTGAGATCATTATTCGGTACGAGGGGTGTTCGGGAGGACGATGCTCACTAAAGCCGCCTTTGAGAAGAAAGTCGACATGTGGCTTTGGTAGATACTTTTTGTATAACATGTATTAGAATTTAAATTTTAATATATGTTTGTATTAAGAATGATGTATTAACTCTTGAACTATGACAATATAGTTGGTTGGTTGGATGTATTTTTAGTGAGTATGGATGTATGGGTCAATGTGGCCAATTTACTCATGCATGGGTTTCATGATATGAGACACAGGTATTCCGCATGTTGACTGTGGTCAACGGGACCCCTGAGATTTGGAGCGTCACATATTTAGGTCTAACCACAACCTAAATATATGATGGTTAAAGGACAAGTTCCTAGTGTTATTAAGGACTTGAAGTTTGTCATGTATAGTTGTCACTCGCTGATGTTTATCCATCAGCATAGTTTCAAGGTTTTGGGCACAATTGAGTCAATTGACTAAGTTGTTAGCAATTGAATATCAATTAGCATCAAGAGCAAATTGGGAGATGATATATTTTCATGTACAAAACCATGAAGATAAGTATAGGGTTGTTAATTCCATCCTAGTCGGAAGGCATATGATTTTCCTTAATCATTGGTGAAGTCTCTCAAACAACCTAACTCTCAAAATAATGATAACATGGTCTACAACAAAATAACATTAAAATATGTGATGAATTTGTTGCTTCATTTTAAGAAAGAGACGATTCTTCATCATTTAATCAGAGTTGAAGCTTTGGTGAGAGTTTAACTATGATCATCAACAATATTTAAAATATATTAGAATAACTAGTAGAATATTGAGAGACTTGCATGGCTATATAGTTTATTTATGAAATAATCTACTCATTTTCTGAAAGAAGGTTTGGACATAAACTTTATGGAGATTACATCATGGCTTGAAACCAACTTTCTATATATATATATATATATATTATCTTCAAAATATTTCAAGCATTCCTTGAAAGTTATTAAAAGGTTCTTCAATTGCTTTCTTTCTTCATTGTGGCTAGAAACGTCATCAATCAAATATCGATAAACACGGATATATGAAAATATGTAGTGTTTTAAAAAAAAAAAGAATTTGATAAGATGATATATATATATATATATATATATATATATATATATATATATATATATATATATATATATATATATATATATATATATATATTATGACACTTAAACCGAGGTGTCTAGTTGATTAGTCGACACTGCGGAAGTCTATGTCTCGTATTAGACCCACACATAGTAAAATATTACACATGGGGCCTATACATCCATACTCATAAAACAAATATCTCAACTATATTCTCATAGTTTTCATGCTTGTTCTACAAAAAGTTTTATACATATTTACAAAAATATTCATTTAAAGCCACATCTCGGTTTTTTCTCCAATAGATACCTCTCTTGAATGTCGTCTCACTGGATAGTAAGTACGAGAAAGGGGGTCACACGGTAGGACTTGAGAGAAATATTAACTCAATGAAATCTACTCTGAATTACTCCTTTAAAATGCATACAATGGCATATATAAACAATCAATCACATTTCCTTCAATTATTTTCTGTAAAATGTCTATATCATGCGTGAGATGCAACCCATCATGCTCGCCTGAGTCTAGCAGGCTCCTCACACGGAATGCCAAATGTGAAATAAAACTAGTCACACACCCTGGCTAAACCATTGGAAAACCCTCCAATTTATTTATCAAAAGCTGATTTTGATTCTTTTCTTTTATTTTGTGGGCCACGGATTTCCGGGTTTACAGGTAGGCCATACGCCTTTTCAACATTTTCCGCAGACACGCCAGCGAATTCATGTCTAGCAGTGAATAATATGTGGGACTTTTCGCGCAGGGGATCTACTGACACTCATGAAAACATGTAATTTATGTTTGATCCATTTACATACTCGTGAATCTCTACCTTGGACTTTGTCCATTTTCCCAGTTAACTTCTTCATGACAACGATGAATAAGCACACACGCACCACGCTTTTGAGCGCTTGGCGATGGCAGTGCATATGAAATGCGCGATGCGATGCATTTTCCGCAAGTATTACATGCATGAATGAGCACTACATGAAACATTTACAATCCATGGAAAATTATAATTTATACATATAATCTACCTCATTACAAATCATTATTTAATAAATTAAATAGCGTACATCAGCCATCGTATTTACCAGGCTGCGTATTATTAATAATATGCTGTATGACGGGGTCGACTTGAGATGATGACGGGGCGCCTGCGGCCCCTTCACAAACATGAACCGTATTGGTTCGATCATTGTCATCATCAGCGAATCCTGACATCTAGAAACTTCGGTTAAATGGCTCTAACTCATGATCGTCTGTGGAGTCGTAAATCATCTCCTTAGTCGAGGCTTGGAACTAATTCGTAACTCTCATGGCCTCCATAAACAACCCTACCATTATAAAGCCTTTGAAATTTAAAAGTAAACAAGTAGGAAAATATCCTATATCTTGGAAGTTGAAGAAACTCCCCAAAGCCAGGAGTCAGCGTTGTCTCCAGAGTGTAGAACACTTCCACTTCTTGTCTCGAAGGAATCCGACGGTCGGATCGCTTACAAATCTAGAGAGAAGGAGGCGTTCTCTCCCCAAAAATAGAAAAACAGAAACTATACGCATCGATCTCTTTTCTTGCTCTCCACGTTTCGGCCTTTCTTTTCTTTCTTTTCTTCCTTTTTTCTCCTTCTCTTCTCATTTTCTCTTCATTCTCCTCCATTTTCTCTCCATCTTCTCTTTTCTCCTTTGGTCGCTTTTCTCACCTTTTAGAGAAATCCTCGTAGGTCGAATGGGAGGAAATTTCTCACTCATTCTGGAAGTCTCTTGTGTGGGCTCTCGCTTTTAAGATTTTTTAACTTTATTTCTTAATCTTCATGTGTCATCTGTGCGTGGCATCATATGGGCCATGGTCCAACTTCTCCCATTGGCCAATTGTGAGCCACTGCGCGATGCCCAGTGTCCTGCCTTGTGGTGCAGTGGCATCCTTAACTTGCCGTGTCATCAGGCACCAAGTACCTCGAAAAAGCGTGAAATCCAGACCACTCGGAATCCAGCGAAATTATTGTGGTAGCTAAATTTCGTGAGGCGAGTTAAGCAAGAAGTCAGTTTATTAAATGAGATCTAGAAAATTCCGGGATTTCCAGCCAAATTTCTATTTTACCTTTATCGAAAATCTTGGATTTTACGAGATATCACGTTCCTCCACCTTAAAGAATTTAGGTCAGAAATTCCCACGCATACACACCCGACCATGTGCATATGTAAGCTTACCCCACAACTGCAGAAGCGGGTGTGGGTTGAAAACCGCTACAAAGTTTCGAGTGCGAAATGACGAAGGCTGTCGATTCATACGTGTCGAAAATTGGTGGCGATAACTTTCACCACTCACAGATCCATCAACCAGTTCGCGCGACTGCGATCCTACAGAAAATCAAATCTCTCCTGCTACAGGAAGAATTCACAGGCTGCTTAGCTCTCGAGGCCTCGAGAGCCCGAACCTATCACACGAATCTGACAATAATAAACATAATGCACTATCCTTCTTATCTGAGGAGTAAAACATACCACGTACATACGGTGATAAATACGCTCGGCCTCTCTTGGTACCTCATAAGCGTAGACACGCCCTGGGTCCGAAGTCCCCAGCACCGAACTCTGTCTGACCCGCTCGACCATCTACTGGCTCCTACTGCACTTGTGCAATGCTCTTGAGAGGCGCTTGTGTAGCACCATGATAGGCGATTCCTCGACCCACTGCGGAGTGAGAAGGAACAACTGGTCGGAGTGCTGTCCATGATGGCTGGACACGCATCGGCACCGAGCCGGATCCACTGCCTCAGGTGGCGATCCCTCTTTCATGTGTCGGTGATGGCAATAGAAGCATGTCATCGGCCTGGCTGTGCTATGTCTGCTGACTCTCTCGTGGACCCGAGAGGGCTCTGCGCCTGCTCTTGTACTAGAAGAAGGCTGATCTCCCTTCCTCTTCCCACTAGCACTTGTATCACAGTGCCTCGTGCATCTCGATCTCTCACATGGTGAAATTGTCCCGACCATAGAATCCATATCTGTGAGGCGGAGACTCCTGATCTTGCCAGAATGGACAGCGGCCCGTTCTCAAACCTCCACGACTTTGGCCAATGCGTGGCCACACGCAGTCGTCGGCCAGTCGGCTAATAGTGGTCCCAGCCACGTGGTCCATCAGCGTCATCGCTCCTTGCTTGACTCTAGGAGAATCGGCTTTGCGCGTGCGGTCTCGAATACACTCGCAATGACTCACGGAACTGCCTGTCTGCTTCCACGTGCCAGAAGCCCTTGTCACCGCTATGGGCTGCGCCCTGCGGCACGGAATCTCATTGCTTAGGATCCTAGCGTGCTCGGAGGTGATCTCCGCGTAGCCTCGATATGTTCTCCGTGCATAAACGATGGTGCGCCCTGCGCCGGATCTCTCCCGAGAATGTCGGAGGATGATGTGACTGAACCTGCGGTTACTCGACCTCCACGACCCTGCGCCGCTGGCGCTAGCGGCCGGCCTGCGACCACCTCGCGCCTCGTGAGCTGGCGGTAATCTTGGTGGATGGTCAGATGCCGGTGGTGCCTGACCAGTACCTCGTGGGCGACCTCCGCGTCCTCGCCCTCTACTAGCCATCTACACATGTCGATGCTTAATAATATTCATTAAATTTTCACTGGTCGACTTCTTGATGCACGCGATTGATAACGAGACTTTGCAACCATGAACGACCGTTCATTTCTAAAGCAGTCTTGTGCCAACCACTCATAATTAAAATTCAAAACTTTCATATTCGTTTACTTATCAATCCTAGGTGAATTCTTAACCTTAGTATTCACCATTTCCTATACGCATTAAACCATGCGTACCTAACATTCTTGCGCACTAACAGCGTAATCATAATTCCCCATATACATCTGCAGGTATTATATGACCTTTCAAATTTTGGAAACCCCAAGGCTAGCCCATGATAGTAAAAAAAAAACATGCAACATTAATGTCATTGCAGTATCTCTAAGGCTCAAACACAGCCCCGAGACACTATTCACACACCGGAAACATAAAATTTTTCACATACCAAGTCGATGCATTTATAATAAATGCAATATAAATATCTTATATATTGAATCACCTGAAAATTTTTAAAAATTTTGTACTCTTTTTTTTTTTTTTTTTTTTTTTTTTTTACTTGTGAAACGAGTGCTCGTGAGCAGTGTCCATGAGCGGTGTCCATGAGCGATGTCCAACGTGGCTGAGCGATTGCGCGAAGCGATTACCTTTGCACCGGGCGATACCGTGTCGCCCGAGCACCTGGCCGGCGTGGCGCGGTGCCAGTCGTCGGCGTTCGCTGTGCCACGACACCCCATGTCGCTCATGTTGCGCGCCTGACCAGCGCGGTGTGCGCTCGGCGTCTTGGCGGTCAGCGCCGCCAGCTCCGGTATCGTGGGCTCTTGAATCGCTGTAGCCGCAACGCTGCCGATCCAGACCCGTGCGCGACGTCGCCCGATGTCGCGACGCCGAAGCGACTGAATCGTAGCCGGCGATCGCTATCGATTGTCAGCGACGCGTCGCCGACCTCGAGCGGTCGCCACCCGTGCCGGCGACACATCAGCCCCGTGGCGTGACATCACGAAACAACCGTAGTGGCTGACATCGTCTTCATGTCGGCAGCCTCAGGCCGATGTCCATGTCCGCGACATCAAGCTGCCGCGGCCCGTACCAACTACGTCAGCGACACCGTATCCGCGACACCTTTGCGACCACGTATCGCGACTTCACTTTGATGTATGACATCAGCAACCTCAAGCTTCCAACCTATCTTGATCCGGCCCGAATGTGGCGCCCACTAGCGCTACCCATGTCAGCGACCGTGGCCCGGTCAGCGCGCCGTTGCCCATGTCGTGGCGCCGCGTTAACCCGTGTTCTTGGCGTCGCTGGCAGCGCCTGACCTTGCCTGCGCACTGCGCCCCTCTGTCACGACCTGACGCACAGGTGGTGACTTGATCTTGAAATTGGCGTGGCGTTCAGTTCTGTCTTCGCGAAAAAAAATTTTTTTTTTTCATCCAGCCCGACCTTCTTTTACTACTGCAAAGATCACGATGGCTGCTCTACTTTACTCTTTATCCGGCTTCTAAATTTCTAGAATTCAATTACTACTAGTTTCCTTGTGCGAAAGCTAGAATAATTTCGATTTCCTAAATTCAATTGATTCATGTTGGCGGAGCCTTTGTCCCGAAAAAAATTTCGTTTATTTCTTGTTGTTATTTACGGGTACATTACTGCGAAAATTTTCTCGAACATCTAAGGTTAGATTTTCGACCCTAGTGTTGACACTTTCCTTTTTCTATGCTACTCACGAGCATACAATTCATAACAAACATGTTATACACCATCACATCACATTTAATTCACCCAGAAATGCACAACGATGTATGATCTATCGATGCCCACAAAGTCCTAGGTATATTGTATACTAACTGCACACCAGGAGCTCCCAGTAGCCGTTTACCTTAGCTGCGATACCATCTTTGTGGCGCCCCAGGCAGGGGTGTCCAGATTGTTCTAGTCAACTGTGAAAATCTATATGTCTCGTATTAGGAGACCCGGCGCATGAGTAAAATAGCCACATGGGCTACATACATCCATACTCATAAAGCGAATATCTCAACTATATTCTGTGAGTTTCATGCCCATTCTACAAAAAGATTTATACATATTTACAAAAATATTCATTTAAAGCCACATCTCGGTTTTTTCTCGATAGATACCTGCTTGGATGTCGTCTCTGGATAGTCTCTTATTACACGAAAGGGTCCACGGCGGGAGTGAGCAAAGCCAGTAGAAAATCTTCCCTCGAAGTTACTCCCACTAAATGCATATCGGTGGCGTATATAAGCAATCAATCGCGTTTAAATCTGATTATTTTTACATATGAAATAATACATGTCATCTGCGTGAGATCTGACCCATCATGTGCTCTACAGTCGTAGGCTCCTGCTGGAATGCGAATGTGAAATAAAACTGTCTGCTTACTGGCCCAAACCATTGAAAAACCCTCGGTTATTTATCAAAAGCGAGTTTTGATTCTTTTCCTTTATTTTGTGGGCCGGGTTTCGAGTTTACGCAGTGGGGCGCAGTGTACTAGCGGTACGAACTTACATCGCGAATTCATGTCTAACGAAGTGAATAATATATTGGGACTTTCACCTGAGAGGATCTACCAAACTTGCCATGGCAGTGTAATTTATCATTTGATCATTTTACACACTCCGTGAATCTCTACCTTGGACTTTGTCCCATTTTTCAGGAAGTTCACGACTACTCACGGCTTTCTTGATGAATAAACCTTACCTACACCACACGGGCGGCTGTGATGTGTGAGTGCATATAAGAAATGTGATGCTGACCATTTTCCTCATGTTACATGCATGAATGAGCACTACATGAAACATTTACAATCCATGAAAATTATAATTTATACATATAATCTGCACTCCCATACAAATCATGTTAATACATTAAATAGCATGCATCAACATCGTATTTCCACACCTTTGCATGTTATTTATTTAAGCAAGCCACCAACACTTATGTGAGGTCTCGACTTGGGACCCCGTTCAACGAGTCTCGCGGCCCTTCTGAGCATGAACCATATTGGATTCCCGATCATTGTCATCGTGACAAATCCTGACATCTAGAAACTTTCGGTTTCTAAATGAAACCACAACTCCTGAGTCATGCAATAGGTCATGAAATACACTTACCCTTAGTCGAGGCTTGGGGCCAATTAGCGTAGCCTCGTAGGCCTCATGCAAACCCTGCCATTATAAACCTTTGTTTAAGTAAACCAAGTAGGAAAATATCCTACCTCTTGGAAGTTGAAGAACTGAAAAACTGGTCGCGGCGTTATTATAAAGTGTAGAACACTTCCATAACTTTGTCTCGAAGGAATCGGAAGCGGTCGGATGGCACAAATCTAGAGAGAAGGGGCGTTCCTCTAAAATGAAAAACAAAACCTTACGCATCCGATCTTTCTTCCTCTCCACGTTTGCCATTTTCTTCTTTTTGCTTTTCTTTCCTTTTTCTCCTTTCTTCTCATTTCTCTTCATTTGCCCATAATTTCTCTCAGTAACCTCTTTTACTCCTTTGGTCACTCGCCCTTTTTGGAGAAATCCTCATCCGGTCAAATGGGAGGAAATTTCCTCATCATTCATCAGGAAGTCTCTTGTGTTCTCCTTTTAAAATTCTTTTGCTGTTTCTTAATGCCTTTATGACATCATACACCACATGACGTATGTGGGCAATGGGATCACCACCGCATGGCTTAATTGTGGTAAAAGCTACTTTTGATGTCCAAGTGTCACATACGCTGGTGCGAAGTGGCATTCATAACTTTAGTAATGACCGTAAGCCTTTGCGCCTCAGCATTAATCCGGCCAGCGCCGAATCGTGAAATTGACGTGGTAGTTAAATTCGTGGGACGAGTTAAGCGGAGAAAAGTCAGTTCGTCGTAGAATCTGAAAATTCAGGATTTCAACGAAATTTCTATTTTACCCTTTATCCAAAATCTTGGATTTTCACGGGGTATCATAATATATATATATATATATATATATATATATATATATATATATACTATATATATATTACTAACATTATATTTCAAGCATTTCTTGAAAGTTATTAAAGGATTCTTCTTCCTTTCTTCTTTCTTCCATTGTGGCTAGAAGCAGGATCGTAAAATATTGGTAGCCAGATATATCGAAAATAGTAAACTCTCGTGAATATTTAAAAATTTGATAAAATGAAAAATTATCTAAAAATATCTTAAATTATGTTAATATATTTGTATTTATTTATGATAAAAAGTAAATTTATTTTTATCAAAACATGTTTAATTATAGTTTTTTGTTTTTTTAAGAAAAATCATATTATTAATTCAAACTTGCAATAGATCAATAGATATAAGATACGAATAGCTAAAAACCATATATGATGAAACAATATCTAGGTTAATAATATAATAAATCGGTATAAAGCCTATAAATTTGATAAAATAGTGATTAAAATATTTGCAACTTTAGTTCTTCAACATACTGGCAATCATAATTTGACATCTTTGACTGATCAAATCTGTCTTACTTATCTGAATCGCCCTCACACGAATAAGCGATACATTATGAGGCGACAAACAACACCACGTCGTAACAAAGCGGGTAATAATCAGCGTGATAAAACAATGACGAAATAAAACCTAAATGTTAGTCGAAGAACCACTTTATTAAGCAATAAAATGAAAGAAAATGATTCAGATGGGTGATTTTAGACCAAGAATGGCCAAAAAAATCACCCCTCCCTTGAGGAAAATAGGCTACAAGAGAAAATGACGAGAGAAGGAACATGTTTAATCATAGTTAATATAAATTTAAGTCATTTTGATATTGATATTAAGTTATTTTAATAATTGATTTATCTAAAAAATTGATATTTTTAAAGGTTATATTAATACGCTTATCTTATTCAACATTATATATATACCTTATCTTATAAAAATTAATTTTAATTTATAAGTATAACGATTAATTTATAATTTTTAGTATTGTTATAAAAAACTTGATTAATTTTTACTAGAATATATTTTTAGTATTTTTAAAATAAAATATTAATATGAAAAAATAAAAAATAAATTGATAGTAGTTTTCTAAGAAGATATTAATACAAAGAAATAAAATTTTAATATTAATATTCTAATTTAATTAAGTTGAATGTCTACAAGCCTAGCTTAGTTGGTTAGAATGTCAACGTTAAAATGGTTGGACATGGGAAGGGGAGGTTAAATGTACCTCTTCCTTAGCTAGGGTAGGAGAGGACACCACACGGGACTAAGACTTCTTAAACTGATTTTTTGACATTGGTGGGCCCAATTCAAAAACATGATATCATAATAATTTAAAACTTGTAAAGCTACCACCGTAGTGGCATTTAAATTGTCCTTTACATATATTGGAGTCTCATTTATTTGTACTTACACAAGTTCCACTATTACAAAATTTTATATTTACATTTCAAATACAAATTCATGGACCTACATCAGAAAGACTCCTAATGCTATGTTAGCCCTGGCGAATGCGGGATGTTTCTGATGACCTCTTCAGTACCTATACGGATGAAACACCCGTGCTAAGCTTTAGCTTAGTGAGAAAACAAATAACATATATGACCACATGCAATGGTCCTCAATTACAGTATACATATAACTTAATTCATATATTAGAGTTTTCACATTTCCCGTAGGAGTACTTAACAGAAGTTTCAGGACATGAGGTACCTGTAGCTACACTACATAACATAACTGATTACTTTCAATTTCATATCTCATATATCATATTATTCATGTACATAACATATAAGTATTTGTCTGCATAAACCGGTAACAATGAATGAGAGGGACACTATAACACCCCAAATTATACCCTAGTAGTTTTGTAACATGTTTAGGGTATAATAAAAGAAAATGTATATTTTTTTCGGAATTTAGATGCTAAGTGAGAAAAATGATAAAACCTGGAATTAATTTAAGAGTTAAGGGTAAATAGTAAAATGTCACATTAAGGACCCAAAGGTTATAAATGAAGAAGAATATATGTTTAATTAGAAATAGTAATAAGTTGTTGTGCAATTAGAATATGGAAGAGGGGCTAAAATGCAAAAAAAAAAAAGTTAAACAAAAAAATGAGAAAAGTCAAACAAGGCCTTGTACATGAAAAGATGATAAGACCACATTTGGTCTCTTAAATGAGATATTTTATCATTTGGGTTTTGGAGCTAGGGCATTTACAAGTGTGGAGAGAGAAGAAAGAGTCAAGTGTTTGATTCTATAGTTTCTTGATCTAGCCATGTTAGAGAGAAGAAGTGAAGAAAATGAGAAGTTTGGTTCAAGTCTTTGAAGATCAAGGTATGGAAATCTCTCCTTTGATCTATGGAAATCTCTCATTTGATCTATGGAATCTCTCTTTTGATCTATGGAAATTATAAGTATGGAACACTTGTATGGAAAGTATGGACACTTGTATAAAAGTGATTTTGAGTTGGCTTAAGTCAAATTTGGGAGTTGTTTTGATGTACTTTGGCTTTGATTGATTGGTTGTGGTCCTCAATTAGGAATTTTTTGTATAAAAGAAAATGTTGGGGTTTTAGGGAGATGATGTCAAAATTGGCCATAACTTGGTCATTAGTGATGGGGTGAGTGATTACGATTAGGAAAGAAGCACTTAAGAGGAGTAAACTTCTGAAGTATAGAAGGTACGAAAAGAACGAACTTAAGTCCCTGTTTTTTGAGGTGAAGTGAAAATACGGATGCTTCTTAGGATTATCCTCTACATTTTAGTGCAGTTTTGGTGTTTAAGTCATAAGTTGAGTTTCACTCATCCAAATTGAGTAATTTTCAATTTCTATGTAAACTAGACTTCTAGGAGAACAATTTCCTTGAAAGAAGTGTATTCAAATTTTGTGAGACCACAGGAGAAAATCCAGTTTCTTTGAGGAAGGATAAAATGAAGTAATTTCGGTTGAAGAAAATCATTTTCTAGATCTCGGATAATGACGGATGGAGACAACTGGAATCGTCTGTGAAATCTGACTACCACGTCCCGAATTCGTCGGGTGGGAGCCGGTCGGAATTTCACGTTCGAGCACGATAGAAAGTCGCGGGACACTTGGCACCTGCCGGTGGCCACGAGGCACCACGTGTCAGGCGAGATCTGGAGTCTGACACGAGGTCAAGTGGGGCTCACTTGAACACATGGCATGATGCCATTAGAGAGGATATCTCGAGGTAGATGGATAAGGATAAGGGAGTAATCCAGGTGTCCGATGAGAAATGGACATGTGGCGATGAGAGACTTTCCTCTTGACCAAGTCTTCAAATCTTGGTTTGGGAGGAGGGAGAGGGGAGACCAAGCGAAGGGAGAGTGAGGAAGGGTTTTTGAGAGAGGAAACCACCTTCTCTCACAAATTCTAGCCTTGTCGAGACGATTGGCCAAACGAGGCAAGGAGCAAAGTTACCCCCACGGCGAGCTAGGCGATGGGTTTTGTTTTGGGGTTCGACAAACTCCGGAAGGTGGGGTTTTTATACACTTGCTTTACTTTTGGCTTAAGTCGTATAATGGATAGGGATTTGTTGAGGGCACGGATGGCGGAGTGGTCTCGGTCAAAGATTTGGGCCGTGAGGAAATCCTAGGGTGTTTCAGACTGACCCACAGGTGTTTGTGTGGTACTTGATTTGTGTGTGTGTGAAAAATAACATGTTTATTGTGATATGTGGGCGGGTTCGAGATGGATTTGCTTGGGATTATACCTTAGCCCGTAGGCTAAGTTTATGTTATTGTTATAAACTGAATAACATGATGAATGCGAATTAAGTTTGTTAATATATGCATGAGTGATATATTAGCATGTGTTATATGTTTGTGTGCCATTGCATTGCACTTAGGTGGGGAGTAACCCAGTGAAATTTCCTTCTTGGGCTTTGCTTTCGCCAGTCGGTGGGACTATTTTAGGTCTGGGAACACGCGCTTGGGGATGGAGCGGCTTAGGGGCCTTAGGCGGCGGCGAATGCAGCCTTATCTTGTATTTTGTTTTTTTTTGTAAATTAATTTAGGCAGTTTTGTATAAATTGTAATTAAATACAATTGTAATAAATCATTTTTGTATAAAATGTACATTTTTATGAGTAGGATGTGTAGGCCCAAGTGGCCATTTTTGCACATGTACGTGCCTCATGACATGAGACATGTAGATTTCCGTGGGTTGACGGGTTGTCATGACCCGGGTTTGGGCGTCTGGGGTGGACCCATTGTACCCGAAATTCATCAGTGAAGCTCATTTTCAAGAAATTTTTTAGTTACTGTTTTGAAAATAGGAGTAGTCTCGGTTGTTCGGACATATCTTGTTTAGTGCTCTGAATTTGGATGATTCCAATTGGAGGAAAGAACCACTTTGTCTTAAAAGTAGCCAGTGAGAACAAGGAACGATGTCGAATGATAAAGTTAAGATCCACAGAAATCGAGTCTGCATTTCAGTTACTAGTGTAGGCGGGCGAACATACCCCAGTTTGGCTTTAAAATGTCATAACTTAGGATGATTTAAAATGGATTGATTCCAATTTCTGTAAATAGATTTATAGAGGAACAATGGACTTGAAGTATGTTGAGATGTCAGACTCATTGTACCTAGAAAATAAGTGAAGTCATTCCCTATTTTAGGAGATGATTTTCATGTCTTCTACTATAGAACTGTAAAACATCATAATGTCTCTTATATGGTTTTCTAGTATCTTGGGAAATGGTTTTGAATGAGAATACTTTGGTATAAAGGAATTGAAGTAAGTAAATGAAATTGCATATAAATTTTAAGAGTGGTTGTTATATGAAATTGTGTACATTGACATGATTATGATAGTTTCTTATATGAAATATGATCACATGAACAGAAATACAAGCATGTTTGATATATGAATCCGTGTAAGACAACAAATGAATCATGAGAATATGAGTATGCCAACTTTGATAAATGTGACAGCCATCTCACAAGTATAAAGGAATAATGGTTTGTAAGCATCTCATATGAATACATGTGATTGTAATTATCCATGTATATGAGATATGAAAAGTTTGATATCTCTAACTCAGATAAAAACTTAATAAGCCTGATTGTCTACTTATGTTCCCGGGTAGATGGATAAATAGAGCATACTATTAGGGATCTACCGTCTTTTAACCTCTGAATATAATTGGCCTCGTTTGGGTCATTACAGCGGCCCCGTTTGTGTCATACAGTACAGTATAAATAGAGATCATTGTCTCGTATAATGATAGTACCCTCGGGTACATACAGTTCTTTCCTGTATCCACTTCTTTGGAATATGCAGGCATGACATAAGATGAGATGAAATTTTTGAAATGTTTATAAAATGCATGAAACATAGAGAATGATATGAAATCTGATATGTAATTGAATTATAATGATATGAGAAGTAATATAGTAATATGAATAAAATGTTATGAAGTATTGTGGCGATCATTATAGTGATTAGATCCATATTTATGGATTCCCATGTTCATAAAGCTTAGCACGGGTGTTTATCCGTCTTGGTCTGAAGAACATCCATGATATTCCGCATACAACGGGCGGCCTGGTGGAATCCACCACATGTAGGTTTGACTCGATTTTGTAAATGTAAATGTAAGATTTTGGAGATAGTGTAAATGTAAAAGTACAAGTAAATGGGACTCAAAATATATGTACAGGACACTATAAATACCACTACAGTGGATTTATATGAAATTTTTTGTAAGTTTATGTAACACCCCAAAATATACCCTAGTAGTTTTATAACATGTTTAGGGTATAAAATAAGTTAAAATTGTATTTTTTTCGGAATTTATATTGTTAAGAACGAAAAATGATAAAACCCGAGAATTGTCCTGAGTCGGGGTAAAATAGTAAAATGTCACATTAAGGACTCAAGGGTCATAAGATGAAAAGTTTATATGCCATTGTAGAATATTTGATAAGTAGAAGTGTAAATGAAAGAGAAATGAAGGACTTTAATGTAAAAAAATGGAAAACTTAACAAAAATGACAAGCCAAAGATGGTCTTATGAAATAATAGGAGATATCTGAATTTGGTATTGTAAAAGAACGTTTACCAGGTGGGTTTGAGAGAACAGGGTGTGGCAACCTAGGGGCAGGCAGGCAGGCGGAACCCGGTTAGGCGGATCAAACCAAATCAGTGGCCTTGCGAAGTAGAAGCCATTTATCAAATACATTTCATTCATAAACGTTTTTGTTCTCAAATCTTTACGGAAGTGGTTTCATTTTGGAGCAAACCCATATACATTTACAAATTCAATAGGCCCATAACATTTAACAAAATACATTTACAATGAAGGCGTTCCAAGCACTAGCAGTTTACAAAATGGATGTTTGAGTTGAAATTGTTTTACAAATATCGATGTTGAAACAATGGGTGAATGCATGTGTCGAGACATACTCATGTGCTCTTTATATTTCGGCGGCTCCTCGATCTTGCCTTTTCCATGTTCTTTCGATTTGCGCATTAATAAAACAATACGCTAAGCATTTTTCATTCTTAGTGGTTCTGCACAATTCATTCTTCGATTTAGTTTAAGTGGCTTGTCACGATTTGCTAAACAAAACTTTCAAATCTTTTGGATAATCAATGTGTCTGATACATATACTTATTTTATATCTGATCGATTCACGGTTCATTGATCATCCTAAATATACAATTTCATATGTTATAATTCATTTATAACCAATTCATGCATTTTACAATGCTCTTTTCATTTCAATTTGCAATCATGTTTTTCAATATCAATATGTCCATGATCTCGAATCGATTGATTGACCGCTTGAATTTACTTGCACATGTTTTGGTATATCGGATATCGGAATCAGGCACGGTCCCAGTTGAGCTTCTGGGGCCGTATAAAAACATTTGTTTATAACCATCACAGTCAGCTAGATTTCTTGTGGTTATTAAAAAAATCAATCGGTGAAGCTACGATATTGTCCCCATTGGGCTACGAATCAGTGACTGCAATCCCAATACGTTTGTTCGTAGTCTTCTTTAATTTGACCCTTATTGATATGTCCCATCCACTGTGTGAATTAAGCGGTTAACATTCCAATTAAGAGTTCAAAATCCGTTATATCAAAATACAGTACAATATGTACATTTGTATAAACGGTTCATTTTCAATAATCATGCAATTTTCATATGCAAACATTTCGTAATCATTCGCCTCAAATCAATTAAACCAAATCAAAATGTTTTTCTTATGTATTTAGAACAAGCATTTCAAATATTGAAACGAGAATATGAGAAGATAGAACAAACCAATATATCTCTTTCTATTTGCCTTGCAATCAATCTCGGTTCTAGGTTAGGTGATCCTCACCGGTCCCTAGCAAATTACGCACATCATATTTAGTGAACTAGCACTAATCACACTTAACAAACTCTCAGCCCAGAAATGACAGTCTGTCGTTTCGGCTTTGGATTTTCATTCTTATTTGGACCCCCATTGATCATTTATTAAGGTCCCCAAACTATCGGTGCATGAATACACGACTTCGGAGCAATCACTGAAATTTGATCGCAGTGAGCAGTGTGTTCGCCACGGCGAGAAAGCAAGGCTCCCTTCTAACGAACAGGTGGCCTTTTGGCCCTTAGCCTCATGTGAGGGCTGTCTGATTTTCTGTTTTCCTCTATTTACGATTTTTCTCCAAAAATCACCCAAAAACTCAAACCAAAATATGGGAATCACTACGAAGACATTAAGTCATCTAAACCAACCATGAGCAAAACCATTGGATGGATTAGGGTTTCCTTTCAAACATCATTTAAAAATCTAGGGTTTTGTTAATACTGGCAGAAATCACTTTGCACTTGAAGCCTTGGCTTTCTTCTTCCTTCCTCCTTGCAAATCCTTGCATAAACATGGAGGGATTCACACAAATCTCCATCTATTCCCCAAAACCACAGCTCTTCTCTCCTATTTTGCTCTAAAACACATTTTGCACTTGTGTGGGAGGTCTCTAAGACCAAATGTGGTCCTAGCCTACTTATCCACTAGAAGGCCATGTTTGGCACTTCAATAAATCCATTTCTCATTTTTGGCATTTTTCTCACTTATTGGTTTTCATTTCACTTCCATTTATCATTTATTTCATATTAGCATTTAAGCTATCATTTGACCCTTAGGTCCTCATTTAAACATTTACAATTTGCCCTTTTTCACTTGGGTTTATTTCCGGGTTCAATCAATTTCTCATTTTAGCTTATAATATTTAATCATATGCTCACATTTTCACTTCATAATTTAACAATTTATCAGTTTTCACAGGAAAACCCCGAGATTATTTCATTTATACGAGAATATATAATAAGTCTTATAAAAATTCTAGGGTATTTTTGGGGCGTTACATAGGGTTACGGTTGAGAAGAAAAAAGTTGGTAATTTTACTTTATACGATCAAGGAGTTTTTGGTGATCGAAGAAGAAGGAAGAGAAGAGAAAGAAAAGATTAAGGTACAAACTAAACCTAAAACCCTTTTTGATGATGTTTGGGTTTGGGAAAACCACAACTTTGCATATGTGATGGTTGTTGGTCTCAACTCAGTTATATGGTTGTTTGAGTTGGTTGTGGTTCTCAATTGAGGAATGTTTGTATAAACAAAATGTTAGGGTTTTATGGGAGATGCTGTCAATTTTTTTCCAAAACCCATATTTTTGTCTTGGTCATCACTCAACCAAATTTAATTATTCAAATTTTTGTGTAAACTAGACTTCTAGGAGAATAAATCTCTTTGAAATAAGTGTAGGACCTCATTGGACTGAAAATTCGTCAGTGAAGCTACATTTTCGGGCGAGTTTTGGTCTGGCACCCCAGTGACTTTGGTATTTAGGCCATAACTTGGCCGTCTCTAAATCAGTGGTGATTGAATTTTTGGGTAAACTAAGCTTCTAGAGAATAAATCTCCTTAAATAAGTGTATTCAAATTTGGACCACTATTAGACCAGGAAATTCATCAAGGTAAAATACTGTTTTAGAAGTTTGCAGTGCATTTTGAACAGCTTTAGTGTTAGGCCAACCGACCATCATCGAATTGAGTGATTAATTACAGATAAAATGGAAGCCTTTGCTTGAAATAAGTGTATTGAATTTGGACCCCCATTGTACCTAGAAATCCATCTAAAATGAGCTCTATTTGCAGGAAATATTTTAATATAAAGAGATTCAAGTGAATAAATGAAATTGTAAAAGATTATAAAATAATTGCTATATGAACTATGATTACATGAGCAGAAATCACGAGGCAATGCGAGAACATGATCATATAGGTTATGATAAGTAATAGTTATAGCTATGTATAAAGGAATATTGTGCGAAAGTATCTCATGTGAATACATGTGATTGACATTATCCATGTTTATGAGATGTGCATAGCTTGAAAACGAATAAAAAATGTAATAAGATTGATTGTTTGCATATGTCCCCGGGTAGATGGATAGGTAAGCATGCCTATTAGGGATTATATGATATGATTGGCCCCATTTAGGTCCTCCGGCGGCCTTATGGGTCATTACAGGGGCCCCACTTGGGTCAATACAATACAGGATCACTATCTCATACAGTGATAGTACCTTCGGGTACATATAGTTTATACTCGTATCCACTTCTTGGAATATGCAGGCAAGACACAAGATGAAATAAAATGATTGAAATGATTATAAGAACCATGTAACATGAAAACAATGATTTGAATTGAAAAATGCAGTAAGGGCTATAATAGTAAAATAAAGAGTATATGTATTGTGAAGAATGAGCGTGAAAACTCTAATAAATGACATAGTGCAGTAGTCGGATATATGATCAAGCTAATGTGCAAATGGAATTGTGTTAATTGTAGATTGTCATTGGGGACCCTTCTGAATGGTCATATATGTTATATGTTTCCTACCATTTATAAACAGCACGAGTGTTTCATTCATGTGGTTACTAAGGGACATCGGTAGTATGGCTGCGGGAAGCCAACCACGGCAATGGGGTCGACATACATAGGTCGCTACCTCTGATTTTGAATATGTACATGTAAAGTTTTTTTTTATAATAGGACTTGTATATGTATAAGTCAATGGGATTTAGATATTTGTACAGGACATTATGAACACCATTATGGTGATAGTATTAAAAATTTTATTTCCTTATGGATTAAGTTTAAGTTATATTCTGATACATTCAGTTATATTTCGAAATGGGCCCGATAATGTCGATAACTTTCGGGTAAATGAGTCACCCGATCTATGTCGTGTTCCATATCTTCCACCTAAGTGGGGTTGAAGTATAACAGTTAATATTTTCTAAAATAATTGTTTAGAATTATATAAATGCAGTTTGGATTCTGATTTATGACACACTTTCATGACACAAGGTGTCGGGTTGGGGTGCCCTGAACACGACTCTGTCCCGGTGCCGAAGGTAGGTGCGATATTGAACGAGTGTGGCCTGGCAGGAACATGTCCACATAGCAGTGTCATAGCACTAAATGCTGGGGTGTCGTAGCGAAGAGGAGAGGTGAAATCGAGAAGCACTAAGCAGTGTCTACCACATAATAGAGTGTCATAGCACTAGCAAGGTGTGGTAACCTTGTCCAGGAGATCATACCATTCTAATTCACTATTTAGTTTTAGAAAGGCATACAGTTATATGTATCACTGAGCTTGTTATATTGTTCTTAATCACATTCTTGTATTTACATAATGCTAGCAAATAAGGGCGAGAAACAAAGTCTACCTAAAAACATTTGCTTCGTCCAAGCAGCGAGGTTCAGAACATTTTTCATATAACTTGTATATAGGTACGGACCATTTCATTCACTTGTTAGGATCCTACATTACTTCGATTGATGGTTTCTAGAATTAACAGAAGACATGAACAAAAACAAGACTTCTGGTTTCCTTAGGCGAAGCAACCCTCATCGAGGCGAGGCAGAAATTGGAAATTTTAGTGCTTCAGGTTCACCTAGGGGAATAGACCTTCGTTAGGTGGTATTGGCTTAGCGAGCACTCCTTCACCTAGGCAAAGAGGTGAGCCAAGGCTAAAATTGTAAATGAGGTCTTTTCGCTCTCTATTCTTCCATCTTAGCCTTTTCAAACCAAAACAAAATCAAATCAAACAAACCACAAAACCGAACTCAAACCTACCAAAAACACATTTATAATGAGTTAGGACTTTTCATAACATAACCCTAGACAAAGAGGAAGTTAGGATAGTTTCCTTACAAGAGTTCGAATTTCTTGAACTTCTCAACCAAGTGTCCTTTCTTCTTACTGTAAAAGAGAACTCAAAATGGCTTCTTTCTTTTCTCCCCATAATCAGATGCCCTAATCTAAGCAAAGAAAAATGGGAACTTTCCCCTTTCTTAGAAGACAATGTTTGTCTTATGGGATTTGGCCCAATTTTTCCCTTTGCATCTTAGTCCTTTATCTTTCTTTCATTTGCAAATCAATTTATCATAATTCTAATTTAACATATAATCTTTTTATCTTATGTCCTTTGAGATCTTAATTTGACCATTACCATTTTACCCTTATTCACCTCTTAGCGCTTAAATTTCCAAAATACAATTTTGGACTTTTATTATACCACTAAACTCCGTTAGTGGAGGCGCTTACTATATTATATTAAAAAAATATTAAATTTTTCAAAAAAAATTAATTAAGTTAGAATTTATCAATGTAATATATATATATATATATATGATTACTATTATGAAAATAAAGAAAACTGTGAAAAGAGAGATCGGGTAGAGAATAGAAAAGATACAAAATTATTTCTTTATTCAAAATTCATTCACAAAGAACACATATTATAGTACTCCTATAATTACAATATGAATTATGATCATTAATGACGAGAATCCATATAGTCATTCACCATTATGGTATTCATATGGTCGTTGACTGCTATGGAATTCCAATGGTTATTTAAACGTTATTATAGTAATTACCTCCTCGAATGACCATTACTTAATGATTGTTAGTACCGCCATTAAGCAACCCACGCGAAACCCAATAGATAAAACCCGAACGATGGGAAAAAGAGTAAAGGGCTTCATGAATCAATGTTTTCCTTAATAATGGTATTACGCGAATAAGATATCTTCAAATTTCATTTTGAAGGTCTTTCACCGCACATACCGGTCTGGCGCTTCTTCAATCGCTGTTTGCCAAGGCCTCGTAAATAGACCGCTAGATTATCAATAGACCTTATATGTTGCAAGTTGATTTCACCACTACAGCAGTTTCATGAGTATAGAAGAGCTTTGGTGAAATGTGCTTAGTTCAATCTCCTTTAATAAATCCTCATTTGACTCTTCTTGCAAGTGGGCATGTTGCATCGTCTTTATATAGTACAACTGCTTGCTCTAATGGGGAGGGTAGTCCATATGATTCTTGAATATGTTGTATCATAGATCTCAACCAAACACATTTTTGACTAGCTTCATGCATGGCAAGTATTTTTTAATGATTGGGTAGCCACTATTGTTTGTTTTGTTGATTTCCGTGACAGGAAGCAAAGATTTCCAAGAATAAAACACCTGGTCTGATCAGCTTTGTGGGGGGTCCGAAGGTAGCTCGCATCTCGCATAACCAAACAATTGTGGGAGTTTCAAATATTTTGAATAAAATAATCTTATGTCACTGGTCTCCACTGAGATATCTTAATGGTATGTTTACTCTTATTCCAATGCCTTTTATTGAGCTGACTGTGATTTTGCTAATGTTAACTAAGAAAGCAAATGATGTCCAACGAGTATAATTGCAAGACATTAGTGCACCACCGTACAAAGATAGGTACTTCTGCATCAAGTACCTTCATTTTCCTTTAGGCCGTAAACGAATTTTAAATACCGCTAATCAACA
Organism: Tetrastigma voinierianum; assembly: GCA_016808115.1. Classification (NCBI taxonomy): domain Eukaryota; kingdom Viridiplantae; phylum Streptophyta; class Magnoliopsida; order Vitales; family Vitaceae; genus Tetrastigma; species Tetrastigma voinierianum. The sequence goes on along the minus strand of JAEQBH010006960.1, from coordinate 63,286 downwards.
ACCATAGGGAACTTAGAGGGTGAGATTTATCCATATAAAAACGTTTCATGACTTTTTTTTGTATATGTTGATTGATTGATAAAGACACCATTTGAACAATACTCGATCTACAAGCTGAGAAAAAAAAATTTTCCCAAGATCTTTCATTTCAAATTCCTTCTTGAAGTAACTAGTTATGTTAATGAGCTATTCAGGAGTTCCATTTAAATTTAAATCATCTACATATACCGCAAGGATTGCAAATCCAACTGTAGTTTTCGATAAAACATAAGCAAATCGATCGCAAGATGCCCTTAAAAAGAAACGACATACCACATTCTAATTTCAAATTGTTTTAGTCCATATAAAGATCGTTGCAACTTAATTGAGTACATGCTCTGTGGTTGAGAATTCAATGCTTCAGGCAATTTAAATCCTTCGAGGATTTTCATGTATACATAGACCCATCGATGTCCAACAAAGCTGTATATCGTGTGTTTGGACAACGTCCAAATAATTACTTAGCTAGTGATTTCAATCCCTCTATTTGGATTGCTTTTTCATTGCAACTAGTCATGTCATTGTCGCATATCTGTCTACATTTTGTAAGGCTCTTGCCCTTCATCATTATTTATGATGTCCATAAATTACTGAAAGAAAACATCATTCAGAAAAGTGTACTTCATCCCATATTTGACCCTTATATACATAATTGGAGAGGGAATCTCTTCATTGTTATGAACAAAGTACATAGTCTCAAAGATAACTATTTGATTGGTACCTTCAGTGGGCTATTACTTTATCAACTCTGAGGCCTCAAGATTCATTTCTTAATCCCTTTATATTTATATGTTCTTCTATACGAATTTGAATATTTCTCCTTTTCTGGGTGAGCCAAGGCTCTTTTCGAGCTAAGTGAGTCGTCCAATGCTATAATCATGGTCAAATATCAATATTGTACCTTCCAATTTTCTCGGAATTTCAATTAGTGATTTGTTGATATGATTTGTAATCCTCACTGACCGATTAAAAGTATCAAAGTAATCTATTTACAAGATCTTGTAAATGAATTATCTTTTGAACTTCTTGTTCAGATTGCTTTGTAAGGGGATCGAGATGAGATAAAGAGGATTCATGCCATGTAATTTTTTGCCATTCTTCTGGAAGTGGCTTTCCTCCCCCTAATGGTGGGAAAACATTTTCTTCAAAATGACAATCTGCAAAACGAGCAAGAAAAACTCCCACTTCCAGGGGCTTGTTGCATTTAATAAATATATGAAGATTGAAAAACCAACATAGATCACTTCAAGATCAGCATTATGGAACCCATTTTAGTTTGATGTGTGAGGGCAATTGGAACATACACACTATGAGCTAAAAACATGCATATGTAAAATATTAGGTTGATAACCTAAAGTAAAATGTAATGGTGATAAATCTCGACACCAGATCTAAAAGCTAATTAAATACAACGCAGTAAAACAGCATGCCCTGCGATAAAAGGCAATTTGTTTTCAGCAAAGGTCTAGCAATCAATTGCGTGACGCTTGATAAAAGATTCAATTTCAGTTCCTATTTCAGTATGAACATGAGCAACAAGATATTGAACATCTATGCCAAGTGACATCAATAGTAAAGGAATATTTGAGATGAAAATTTAACAAAGATTACTTCCAGCACTTAATTGTCTGATTGTGGTGGTTAGAAATTGTGCTCCTAAGCCAATTATTTTGAGTTAATAAATTCAGAAAACGCAATATTTCTCGGTAGATAGAAGGCTTTACATGAGATCATCAAGACAACAATCACTGAACCACAAAATAAACAAAAATGTCCACTAGGGTGGGTGAATGGGCCCACAAAATGATGTCCTCCTCCTTTTGAATATCACAGTCGGGTAGAAAAACAACGTGGAGATCTGGTTATATAACTTTGGGTGAACATTAACAATAACTACTAATATGAGCAAGCACAAGTAAAACTTAGTATTAAACGGTTCCGTCACTAAGTCATTAGAATTTTCAACTATGCGCATCATGGAGGGTCCTGTGATGACTGTTGTTCATGCCAAAGAATAAACGCTTGGAATTATTGAACTTCCGGTTCATGATGTGATGCAGACCAATAGATCTAATCGCCGCCTTTTATATTATCCACAACGATAAAAGAAGTTAGTTGTTCCAAGATTTATTTTTTTCCATGTTACCAATAGCTTTAGAATGAAAACAGTGCAATTACCGTAGCCTTCCAAAGCCTTTTAATATCAACAGACCTGATATAGTATTAATATTGGGATTGAACTAATGTTAGAGGTGGCTTTTATCATGCAAGATTGTGTGGGTTGTAGCACAATCAACAAGACATGTATCTCTAACAAATGGATCCATTTATCTTCAAAATAAAGACAAAAATTTAACGATAAAGTAAATTTTGAGGTACTCATTAGATAAGTAATGCGGTAAAACACGAAGAAAATAAAACATAGAAAATAACATGATAACTATGACATTGTCACTGTTAATTCAAATTTTTCAATTTTCCTCTCGGTCTTCTCTAAAGCAATCAAAGACATCGAGATTATTAAAGTGCAATCACCATCAATGAAATTGGCATCACAATCTATTGTGCCTTTAATTTCATCAATAAAGTTATTTCATTTGTTTTCCTTTCCTTTAACGGTTCGATAGTGTCAATCAAACGTTAGTTCGCAGATTACCGATATGTGACAAGTGACCTTCATTCCACATCTATAGCTCAACTTCAAGCTTGTTTACTATGTAGCCCTATCGCTTTGGTTATAAGACTAAAGTAGTATATGTTGATCTTATATTTTTTACCCTATATTTGCATTATTTTGCAGCTTTTATGTTAAATAAGTGTTTAAATGCTCTAAATGTTCATCTTTAAGAGCAGTCAAATCATTTATTACACTCATAAAAATTGAGGCAGCAATCAACACTTCCCACACAAAGATGAAATAACACCCATTGTATTCCTCGACTTTTCGCTTTAAGATGAGCTCAAATGGCATCAAGCTTCATATGGATGGATTCTAAGCTTCAAGGGCTTTCCAACAATACTAAGAACACCAAATATGGAGTCTGAATGAAGAAGTTATGGTTGCAATATGAAGCTGTCTGCTTCCGCTGACAAAATCAGAAGATACAACAAACGAAGATGCTACTGGTTCTCCGCAACAAAGGAATATTTGATGAAGGAAGTACACTACGGGTTCACTACAACAAACAACCCCTTTTGCCATGGCGAAGATCCTCTTCGTTGTTGCAAACCAAGAAGGACTAGAAAATAAATTTGTCTAACTTTTAGCCCATCAATGGCACATGTCCAAAGACTATAAACAGGGGTTTTCGAGACAAGACAAGGGTTCACACTTTGGGAGGGTTCACTGAGAGAGAGAAAAGAGGAGACTTCAAACACAGGACCCCATATCTACCTTTCGAAGATCCGTGACTGGAGAGAGAATAACTGGAGAGTCTTCCAATGTTTCGTAAAGATTAGAGTTCCTTCACTTTACTTCCTATTATTCCAAACTTTATGATGTACACAATTTTCATTATGTTCTAAACTTACACCCAGTGGTTTTTGGATGTATTTTATACATGAAGCTTATATTTAATTGCTAGGGTTTATTCTAATATTGTTTCATCCATTTGCAAATTTCTTGATTCATACTTGTTTTGTTTGCATACTGATGATCCACAATATTAATATACATTCTTCTACAGATCTGAGGTGCCAGCAATAGTATGACTTAAAAGATAAGCCAACTAAACTAATTTAGTTTTCAAAAAGTGAAATTACTGAATTAAAAGGTATAGACAGGTCTAACTGTGCACTCTTAAGACTTGTCAACTAAGCAAATAAAGTGTGGCTAGTGATGTTAGTTTAGAGAAGCCACCCAAATTTATAGATATTAATAATAATTGGGCTCAAGAACTCAGATAGAACTTTCAAATTAAGAAACAACTTATAAGAAATTAGTTCCAATATATGAATGTCCCAATTGCAAATCAAAACTGGAACTTATTGATCGTGGAGGAATCCAACCCCATAACTAACATGTTGGGCTTACAATGGCACGACCTAGATTCACACAATCATCACAACCGCTCCCTGCTGAATTAATCCTTTAATGATCCTTCTTCTCAGGGACTATTCTTGTGTAATGTTCGGGCAGAATCAGAGATTACTTGACAAGCGCATACTTGCAATTTCAAATAGGCATTAATTGTACACCTATTGTATTATCTTTTATACAAAACACAAACACACTTTATCAAAGACTCCTAAATAATCTAACTTCTCGTTATCTGGGACCATTTTTCTTGTTTCTTGCGGACTACACGAGATTCAAGACTTTATGGCACTAACATCTCACAAACACTTGCAAGTCAGCATGGTAATCACTCGCCCACGCCCACATTCCACATCCACGCCTATGATGAGAATTGATATATAATAGTTTGAAAAATGTTATAGATCCAACGGATGTAATGATGATTTTCAACAAAAAGCTCATTGCCGTCAACCGCAGATACGCACAATCACATAATATTTGGTAAAACCACTGCTTCTCTGTATCATATCATTGAACATAGCAAGGAGATTACAGTGGTACGGATTTAGCATATCTCATCAAGTGATTCTTTCTTCACATAATTTAGTCGAGAGTTAATATAAATAAGGTTAACTGCAATACCATTATATTTTGAAATCTTGTACTGCAACTGGCCGCCAATACACCAGCTCCTTTCATATGACTCGGCCTTTGATTTATCATTTATTTATTTTAAACTGTCCTTAGAGAGGATCAATGGGTACTCGAATCGTATAAGATATTCGCTTTCAAGCCTTCATCATTGCATGACGAAGAAATATTAACGCCTTAGCGCGATCCCGCACACGCAAAGATTTCTTTTTTTTTAACGCGGTCGCATTCATAAAGCACCAAGAGATTTCAACATCCAAAACCGCGATAAATAGTTCTTGCCCTAGATGTCTATATGAATAAATTCAAGCTTGGCACAGAGACATTGTTCAAAACAAGCAACAATTAGTAAATGATATATTATACATATATATATATATATATATATATATATATATATATATATATATATATATATATATATAATATATATATATATATATAATATATATATATATATATATATTATAATCTTGAAGTATATAAAAAATTTAAAACTTTTGATATTCTCAAAACCCTCAAGTTCTTAAATTGATTAATATAGTTTCAAAGTTGAATAATCATAACTTCTAGTTATGGAAGATTTTTATAACATGCTTTGAACACCACTCTTCAATGATGTTTCAAGCATGGTGAAAAACATGATCATATTCCATATTTAATTAAAATTGAAATTGTCAGCACAGTTATGGAGTATAGTGGGAGATGTGAAAGATACCTACTTAGGGTTTGCTTAACTTGATCCTTCCAAGTTTAGCATGAGTTTGAAACTTTCTATTTCTTACTCAACTCCTTCTTATCGTCTTCTCCAAGAATGTTCTGATATAAATATATTATGAAAACAAATGAAAATCATAATATAAAATATATTTGAGAGAGGTAATTATGTTAAGATAAAATTATTTTTTTCGTTCAAAATCCATTCAATTTAGAAATCATATTTCTATAAGGGTTCCTCATAATTTGTAATTATGAATCATGATCGTTGAATGATTTTAAAGAACTGATGTTGTCGCTCAACACCATTATGAATTCATTATGTCGTTGACCTTGAAATTCCAATGGTTATTTTACTTCATTATTTATAACAATTATAATATTTTATGATTTTTTAAATTTAGTAAATTTAATCCTGAGAGAAAATGATATAAAAGACTTTTTAAATTCTTCACTGAAACAATGAGATCTCAACTTATTTATAAAATTACATTACTAAAAAATTAACTTTGCAAGTAATTGTATTACAAAGCTGAAGTGTTTGTTAGCCGACAGGTGAGAGGGTGCTTGGCCAGGTTCAACCCACCATGTATAAATTTTCTGAAAGAGTTTCCTATCCCTCTTTTCCGAATCAACCCTCACTTATCATTTTCACACCTGACAAAAAATTACAAGTGTTCCTTGTAAGAGGGACGGATATGAGGGAAAATTATTCCATACCGATCCATATAATCCAATATTATTATATTATTTTATTTTTTAAAATTTTAACTATACAAATTCCTTATTAATATTTGATAAAATAAATAAATTATTTGATCCATATAATTAGTATTTTATTATTATTATTTTTAAAATTTTAACTATATAAATTGACATATTTTATAAACAACAAAATTATTCCATCCATATAACTAGTATTTTGGCTGTATTTTATTTTTAAAATTTCTTTAACTATATAAATTGACATATTTACAATAAATAAAATATGTATTTTTTGTACTATGTTATTAAAAAATAGTTATACAAGTGTATATATAATAATAATAATAATAAAATTTTAAAATATTTTTTATATTCGGACTAGAATAAGTAAATCCAACCTATTAGGGTTTTATGCAATTATTGAACCATTAAAAACTGATCGATAAGATAAATTTCAACCTTTCTTCCATATGAGGAAGAAGTGTAGTTTTGAGACAACGAAAACCTGCCTGTTGCTCCACCATAACCTTCAATTTATTAATTGACTTTTTTCATTCATGTGGACGTTATAAAGAAAATTTGTGACACACTTAAGGACAAATGGACACTGTTTTTAAGAGTTTCAGACCCAAAAACATTTTTAGACTTGCACAAAATGTATGTTTAGTAATACTTTAAAAAGTGTTAAAAGCTCATAGCAAACACTTTGAAAGCAAAGAATCATTGGAGTGTTTTTAAAATGATTTCTAAAAGTTTTTTGTGATATTCCTAAAAATATTTGTTTATCTTTAAATGTCTTTTTAAAGAATCACTTGGGAAGTGTTTTTAAAAAAAAATACTTTAAAAGTTTTTATATTCCAAATACTCCACTTGTTTATTTTTGAAGAGATATATATATATATATATATATATATATATATTTAAAGAAACCAAACATTTTATTTAGAAGAATCCAAAGCTAAAACATCTGAAAAGGAAACTGGAGAATTACATGCATAATCTCCTAGAACACCTCGTCACCCGAACGAGACAATCCACCAGTCGCCACACGAGGCCTGCCGTACACACAGATCCTTCTTAGGCATTTGAATGCGATTTCGATAAGAAAATGATGCTTTCTTAAATATCAATTCTATTTATTATTTCTAAAATTATCTATTTGTTTATTTTAAAACTGTGATAATATCATTTATTTTAAATATAAATAATTCAAACATTTAATATTTAAAAAAAATTCATAACTATAAAAAAAGATGGAAAAATTAATTATTAAGTGATATCACAAATTTTTGAATACATTTATTACCTGATTCAACCTTTTGTAACATTTTTTATCATCATATATAATTATTTAGGTGATGTATTATCATGTGTTTTTATATTTATTCATTATCTACACTGCTTTATAAATATTTTTATAATCTTAAAAAATAATTTATTTTTATATTTTTGGTCAATACTAATATTTATATATTGTTAATTCATTAATTCACTTATTTCGTAAAATTTTATAATCATAAAAAGTTGATTTATGTTTTATTAATATACTTTATATGTATTTATATATTTTTGTGATAAAATTTTGTATTTATTACTCATATCCCATTTTATATCAAAACACAAATGTGCTTTTTAGTAATTTTAATGATATAAAACCTTTTTTGGCATGGCGATATGTTACAAAAAACTAAGGGAAACGTTTTAACTAGAAGCGCTATAACAAAAAAATAGTCTTAATCTAACCTAGTTTAATAACATAAAATTGAAACACTATGGAAGAGTACAGAATCTAGGTTTTCTCAAATCTGAAGATTCCATGGCCCTAGCCTCAGGAGCAAACCGTGTCGGTCCCACCCATTTAAAGTTTGAGGTCGAGGGCAGGCTGCTCCGACGCCTCTAACCATCACTTTCACCCGATAACTCACGCCACTGGCGGGCCGCGGGGCCGTCCCACCCATTTAAAGTTTGAGACGCCCAGGGCGTTGCACCCCGACATGCCTCCTAATCATTTGCTTATCCGATAGAATCGCCCCTCACGAGCCCGCCATCCCGCGGGAAACTTCGACGAATCACTACTGATGCAGCCTCGGATATCTTCGTCCGCGCCCAGCCACAATTATTTCAACGCCAAGATTTCCGTGGCCTCCACCGTGAACGAAGAACAACAACTTAAATATACTCTATTGAGCCGAATGCTAATGTCATGGCAACTGCATCACTTGCCCTCCAAACTCGTGCTCAAAGCAGCACCATGCTCAGAGACATGCACCAGCTGGCAACGGGGGGAGGCATGCCTTCGCCAAGCAACGTGGGGAAACGAGAGGCATGCTCGCAACATGGGGAACGCCTCCACTCACTGCCGAGCGCTATGATTGTTTGAAAGACCGCGGCCAAAGAAAGACCGTGCCTAAGGTGATGCACTCAGCTGAGCAACGTGGGGGAACGAGGCACGCCCGCCGCCACCCGGGGTGAGTTACGGTTAGGTAGCGCCACGACCATGGCGTAAAGCCATCAATATTGTCGGGTGCAATGACATGGAGGACAACAAGGGTTGTGGCACCATTAATATTGTCGTTTTCCCCTATATTCCTATATTTTTAGAGAAAAAAAAATTAAAATAAACACTTTTTCCATTTAAAATATTATCAAATATTAATATTTTATAGTAAAATAAGACATGATATGATATGATCAAGACTATGCCAAGGCTTTTTTCACTTACACTGAGTCAATAAATTTTTCAAAGATTAAAATTCGTTGCTTTTTTTTAAATTTTCACAACTTATCGCATAAATTTTTAAAAGTTCTAAATGTAGTTTAAAATATTCTGCTTTTCTATTCGAAAAATCATTTTCCACAAACATAAGAAAACCTCGTAATCATTACCCAAATTATAAGAGCTAAAGAATATACACTACTACGAATCGGTATCAGAGGCTTATTTGGGATGGTCCCATTCGATTCGACTGCTTATTTTTTTCACTCCAAACCTGCCTCATTTAAAAAATTAACAGACAAGTGCATTGGAAAATTCCCAAACTCGCCTGCTTACATTTTATTGCTTATTTTTAATTTTAATTTTTTTATATTTTGCTTTTATTTTTATTATATTAAAATTAATATTTTTCTTGTAAAAATAAAAATATTATGAATTTTTATAAATTATTTATTAAAACATTATAATAATTACATATTTATATTAATGTATACAAATAAAATAAAAATATTTTTTAAAATAGTAATAGTAGCGCGCTTATTATTATTATTTTGGATATATTGTCTATATTTGGCTTTCATTCTATCCGTTGTCCTTAAACAATTTATTTCTTTTCGCTTCACTTATTTAAAATGAACTCAAAGATGTCATTTTCGACTTTCAGATTTTCTCAGAAAATCTGTCTCCTAGCCTATTCGCAACTTATCACTTAGAAAATCGGAAAATTTCTGCTTGTCTCATAATTCGACGAAACTTTTCCTCGGCCACTCAGATTCACGAGACGACCGAACGGGCGCAGTCTGCTTCACATCCAAGATCTAGACTTCAGGCCTGAACCCTTAGCAGAATTTATTATTTTTATTAACATTTCACTATTTTTGAAAATTTTAATTTTCTCGAGTTTTACAGAGTAATAATTGAACTCATCTCTGGACTGGAGAAAAATAAAACCCAAACCCGTTAAAACCCATTAAATTAAATTAAATGACGCCATTATTAAGAATGGCGCAGATCGAACCTAAATAATCTGGTCCTGCATTATACCACCGACCACCCATTGAAAATAAATGAACTTAACACTTAACGCTATTAAGATTATTCGAGACAATTTCAAAGCTATATTCAAGATTAAGTAAAAACAAACACCACCTAAATATTTGTCTAAACAATGAAAAAAATTAAATAGTTCCAAGTAGCTGTTATCTACCATAATAATACTAGGAATTGTTTGTTTAAATATAATTATTTTCCTTTTAAGGCCTAATACATTTTTCCACACTAAACACCATGATTATCTCCCAGATCAACCACGATTGATTTAAGTTTTTTCAATGAACAATATTTTCAATTAAAATTAGTCACGCTCCTTACCAGCTGACTACAAACACACAATCAATTTATTTATTCAACATGCGGCCTTCCTCGTAAGAATCCAGGCCCGCCAAAATTAACACGACACGATTAACCGGCCACGATTAACCGACAAATGCGCCTTGGGTGAGACCCAACGGAGCCCGGGTGATAAACGGTCAACCCGCACGCTTAATAAACGGGACGTGGTTCGGTGAGACATAACCCGCTTACCCGCTTAACATCGTTCATCATTAAGCAACAGTTCGTCGACTAATAGGCTCCGCTAAATTAACGCGATACGATTAACCGGCTAATGATTAACCGATTAAACGTTTGGGTGAGACCTAAACGGTTCGTAGTGATAAACTAAGTCAACCCATTTAACACGTTTAATAAACTGGGTCGCGTCGGCCATATTTTTCACCCGTCACCCGCTTAACCCAGAACCGCTTAACCCAACTCCAACACGCTTCACACCCCTGAAGTGAACAACCGCACCCCACGTCTACCCACTCACCCAATTCCATCTATTAAGTCGGGCGAATTGTTAGTATATATCGTCGATATTTCGGATGTTGAATCTTCCCGACATGATATTGGTAAACAAAAGTTGATTGAAGAAAAATCGGTCAATATCGACTATATATCAGTAAATGACCGAGAGTATCCGATATAAAATCTGCTATAAAAACCGTGAAAAATGCAAAAAATTCCAATCGGCAGATATATCGTACAAAAAACCGCCCCATATTCGATGGCCGTAATTTGTTGGACATCGCGGAAACGCCGGTAGATTTGTCTCAAAATTCAAAATCTCCAAACTAGTAGTCGATTTGACGCACCGTAATCCATCCGCGATCCAACGGCCGCCTTTCAATCTCTTTGATTCCAACGATTATATTTTTTATCTGACGATAGATTTTGAATATTTGACTTGATCTAACAACCATAATTGATTTATAACGGCTGGATCAAGATCTAACGGTCAGATTTGATCCAAAATCAAATCCAATGGCCATAATTCATTTTTAAAAGGTTTTTGACCAAAAAACGCAATGACTAAAAATCTATAAATAACCTTAAACTGCCGCTTATATCAAACTCATCCATTTCTCTCGCTAAACAATTTTTTGATTCAGTAAAGTATTTGAAAATAATATTTTTGTCAATTTTTGTGTTCAAGTCTTCCATTCAATACATACTTAAGCAACTTAGGTATGTTGATTTTTTTTTTTTTACATTTGTGCAATTTAGTAATTAATTTAAGTTTATATTTAAATTAAAATTTAATTTTAGTTTATATTTAGATTAAGGTTTAATTTAAGTCTATATTTAGATGAAGATTATGAAAATGAAATATGAATATATATTATGTATATTTTATGTTAATTAATGTAAAAACACATTTTCTTTATCATATGATAATTAATGCAACTTTATATTCAGATTGAAATTATTAATATGAAATATAAAAATTTGTTAATTATTGTATGAAATATGAACATATATTATGTATATTTAGATATTTAATGTAACTTTAGACTTTGATTAAGATTATGAATATGCAATATAATAAATTGTTAATTAATGTAAAAATACATTTTCTTTAAATTATGATAAATAATGTAACTTTATATTTAGTTTGAGATTATAAATATGAATATAAAAATTTGTGGTTAATTATTAACAAATTTGGTGAAATATACATTTTCTTTAAATTATGATAAATAATGCAACTTTATATTTTAGATTGAGATTATAAATATGAAGATAAAAATTGTTAATTATTAATTAACAAATTCATGAAATATAAAAATTTGTGAAATATACATTTTCTTTAAATTATGATAATTAATGTAACTTTATATTTAGATTGAGATTATGAATATGAAATATACAAATTTGTTAATTATTAATCAACAAATTTGTGAAATATATATTTTCTTTAAATTATGATAATTAATGCAACTTTATATTGATTGAGATTATGAATATGAAATATAAAAATTTGTTAATTATTACTAACAAATTTATAAAATATAAAAATTTGTGAAAGAAGCATTTTATTTAAATTATGATAATTCATACAACTTTATATTTAGATTGAGATTATAGATATGAAATATAAAATTTGTTAATTATTAATTAGCAAATTTGTGAAACACATTTTATTTTAAAATTATGATAATTAATGTGCAACTTTATATTTAGATTGAGAATATGAATATGAAATATAAAAATTTGTTAATTATTGTATGAAATATGAATATATATTATGTATATTTAGATATTTAATGTAACTTTAAGCTTAGATTATGATTATGAATATGAAATATAATGTTGTTAATTAATATAAAATATTACTTTATTTAAATTATGATAATTAATGCAACTTTATATTTAGATTAAGATTACGAATATGAAATATAAAAATTTGTTAATTATTAATTAACAAATTTGTGAATTATAAAAATTTATGAAATATACATTTTATTTAAATTATGATAATTAATGTAACTTATATTTAAATTGAGATTAGTGAATATGAAATATAAAAATTTGTTAATTATTGTATGAAATATGAACATATATTATGTATATTTGTGATATTTAAATCGAACTTGTAATTTAAACGACTAAAATGAGTATGACCAATGGATGATAGCCGATAATTCGAAACGATTACGTGATAACGCAGACGACAACAAAGTCAATATCCATCGAAATTAATTCAATCGGGTGAAGATGATTTAACACATTCTATACAAGATGAAGACCACTGCCCAGGGAGAGCCGGGTGCAAGTATTGGAGCCTATTCGAAGTCATATGTGGCGTCGACGGTTACGCGCGCAACATAACGAGATCTGCCGGCCAATTTTGAGTCCATGAGCATTGACACTAATACGTTGATTCATCTAATGATGTCAACGTTCCTCCTTATACAACGAAGCATTACGATTTTCACATCCTTCTCGTTCAATCAAGGAATACGAATTTATTAACTATCCCTACGAAATGTCATTCCAAACCCATATCAAATGCAATGGGCGATTTCAAACAAGCAATGGCGAACTCGAATTTCTATACATTGAGAGGTATCAGAGTGAAAAGTCAAGACATTTACGCATTTACATGCTCACCCTATAATCAATATTATCGAAACACTACAGATTCGCTTGACTAACGCCGGTTTCTAATAATTTTCAAAGATTAAGTCATTTGTTTTTTTAAATTTTCAGCGACTTAACGCCGAAATTTTTTAAAAAAAGTTATGACAGAAATGTTAAAATATTCGATTTTTTCATTCAGAGTTTCATTTTCCACAAAAATAAGAAAAACTCAATCATTATCCAACAAGAAGAAGAGCTAGTAACATACACTACTAGAGATGACCACGAGAGGGTTTGAGACGGGACGGTCCCATCCCAACCCGACTCATTTATTTTTTTCAATTCCCAAACTATGCCCATTTAAAAATAAAGTGCCAAGAGAATAGACGAGAAAATTCCCAAACTCGCCTGCTACATTTTGTATTTTAATTTTAATTTTTATATTTGCTTTTTATTTTTATTATATTAAAATTAATATTTTTCATAAAATAAAAATATTATGAATTTTTATAAATTATTTATTAAAAAATATTATAATAATAATAATTATTTATATTAAAGTATAAAAATCAAATTAATAAAAAAATTATTTTTAAAATATAATCTAAAATGGCACTTATTATTATTATTTCTTTATGGGCTACTATTCATATCGCTTTATTCTATCCGTTTCTACCCGTAAACAATTTATTTATTTCGCTCACTTTATTTTAAATGAACTTAAATTTAAGCCATTTCGATTTTCGAGACATTCGTAAAATCATTTCAAAGTTTCATCGACAACTTATCACCTTAAAACAATATTTGCTGGTTCCCATAATTCAAACGAAACTTTCCTGGCCACTGTATTTCGCGAGACGAATTTAACGACGTTAAACTGCTTCACATCCAAGATTCAGATAATTTTATGTGTTTCTGAACCCTTACAAGAATCTTATTTTTTATTATATTTTGCCATTTTTTGAAATTTCTAATTTTCTCTCGCTTATTGTTAGCAATAATACTCGAACCCGCCTCTGACTGGGGTAAAATAAACCTAAACCCGTTAAAAACCCGATTAAAATTAAATTAAACACGTACATTAAAAGCGAGGCGGACGAGAACCCAAATAATCCGTCTTGCCATCTCTACTTACTACCTAACGTTAAAAACAACAACTTAACGCTTAACGCATAAGCACTATTCAAAAGATTAAGCCAAAAAAAAAGTTTATATTCAAAGATTAAGTAGTAAAAACAAACACCACCTACGCCTTTGCATTAGATCATGCCTTTTATCAAGACGTGAGATCCCTTTGTCAAATATCGCAATGAAACCACATCGATCTTTATTTCGCCAGCACTAATAATAATATCACAGATATTTTATTATTAACGCCATTTTTACACTTTTGCAGTGATTTTTATTGTAATTTCTAAAGATTTTTAATTCTTTGATATATCGATATTCACGTGAAAAATATCAATCGATATATCTTTACATATCCGTGAAACTAAAGATCGTTATATACATCAAAATCGATATTTTTAACCTTTATTAACCATAGTTAACTAAAGGTAAGAGCATTTCGATAAAATTCAATAAAAATAAATATTCTTTGTGCTAATTTAATGGTCATGGGTTAAATCCTGTACATTATTTAAATAAATAAATCAAACCACTTGACCTAAAAGACAACCATATTATAAAAAATTATATACCACTAACAACGTCCTGTGGGTTCGCGGAGTATTTGTGAATTCACTGTAGTTAGCTCCCCAAGGTCCAGTTTCATACCTTATATGTTAAAAAAATTAAACGTAGTTCCTTAAACTGCCTCTTCCCATTAAAAGTAATTACTATTAAAGCAATAATATTAAAGCCTAGAGAGTGAGAGCAACACGCCGCCAGCGTTTTTTCTGATTTTTACAACAAATGAGCTACGTCGTGCCAACAGCACAGAGGCGAACATTCTTACACCTTCTAGAATGTGCGTTTGTTGGGCCCCATCTCCAGCCAAGCGAATGGGCGGAAACTCCTAGAACGTACTACAGTCATGCAGTAGCAGATTTCTGGCCGGATATGCCGAGTGCTGTGAATGTTGGGAAGTCGGATATTTTCACGAAGGGAACAAAACGGTAGGCCTTATCCGAACCTTTCCCAGAAACTATTGTACACGTGTCATGAATCTGGACGATTTGATTTTCGCTACGCCGCCTGGCGAGGTTCTTCGAGGTGATGACGTCAACCAGGTCGTAATAATTTGAGATGTTCATATCATCCTCGTTAAAATGTCATCACTACCCTTGACTGTAACTGAAGATATTTGTGAGATTTTAACTTAAAAAAAAACCTCGAATAATTCAAATTTTATAAAAATAACTCATTTTGAATCAAAATATTCTTAATAATTTTATATATTTAAACGTATCTTATAAAATAAATGTTTACGTGCCTTACTTAATTGATAGAGAAAAAGTCACAATAATTTACTACATTAATAATACTAAATAAGTTAAAAATAAAATAAAAATAAAAATTAGAGCGTTTGTTTACGCGCTTTCAAAACTATTTTTCCTCAGAAACGACATTTTTTTATTCTAAAAAACATAAAAATACCAAAAATATTAAATTTAAAGAATAGTTCTCAACGATAATTTTTAAAAATATGAACCAAACATGCACTATTTTTTATGAAAAGAACAATCATAATATTTCAAGATGTTTTTTAAAATCAAATTACCCTTTTAACAAACACATTTGTTTGTCATGTACGCGCTTTGTGAAGATGTCTAATGGTTTTTAATTAAAATTATATTTTTTCTCAAACAAAATAATTAATTCAGATAATATAAGATATTTTGGTTTCCTATTTTTTTTAAAAGGGTTAGTTATATAAATAGTGTCACAAACTTTATTTTTTGTCTCAACTTTATTTTTGTTGTGTCTAAAACTTTTTTATTTTTTTTTATTTTGGTATATTAATTTATTTTTATTCAATTATGTGTTTAAATTTTTTTATTTTTTTTATTTTTGTGTCTCAACTTTATATTTATTTAATCAAGTATCTAAGCTATTTTATTTTTTCTATTTTAATGTCTAAACCTTATTTTTATCAAGTGTTTACAATTTATTTATTTTTTCAATCAAGTGGTCTTTTACCAATGAAAAATTATTAGGATATTTGAATTAAAAAATTTTAAATAAAATCACATTCCTCCTCTATAAAATGAAATTACTTAAATTAATGATATTTAAATGAAATGACACATATCCATTTCATATTGTTGGTGTTATATGTATTTGTTAATAAAAATGAATTAATAAATTGGATATTATAGAATTGAGATAAAAATAAAATAAAATTTTTAAAAATAAAAAATAAAAATTTTAAGAAAATAATTATATTCAATTGTTTTACTTGTTTTCTAAGTATTATGTTAAAAAATATGTATGAATAATTAACAATAAAACATTATATATTTAAATTTTTAAAATAGTTAAAATATTAATTTTTATTCATAGCAGTCCAATTTAATCAATTTTTTTGTATTGGAACGAAACAAATATAAAAAACTGTAATGTATAAAAGATAATATAATATCGTCATTTCACTTCATTAAATGTTATTTAAGTAATTTTATATTTTTTATCTTATACAAATATTATTTTGATGTAAATTTTGCTTTAATTGATCAAGAATCACTTGATTGAAAAAAATTTAGACACTTATTTGAACAAAAAATAGAGTTGAGGTACCATAATAGAAATGAAAAGTTAATGTTTATTAACAAAAAATAAAGCTTCAAAACACACAAATATAAAAATAAAGTTTTTAAATACTCGAATAACAAAAATAAAATCGGCATTGTTCAAAATAAAAAAATGAAAGCTTAACAAAAAAATAAAACAGATATCAAATATAAAATGAAAAGTTGAGATACTATTTATATAATTATCCAAAAAAAAAAATACATGCTATAAAATAGGTAGGAGGAAAATTTATTATAAAATTTTATAAAAAGGTAATTGAAAACAAGGAAATATTTGAGAGAATATAAATTTATGGAAAAGAGCATTGAAATGTAATGTAAGTGATATAAAAGGGAAGAAAAATATTTATTTTTAGTATGTTTCCAAAAAATATTTATTTGATAAGACGAAAAAGGTATTATTAAGAAGTCAGTTTCAAAAAATTTAAATGGTAGGATGGGTATAATCGTAATTGGACAGACGATGTAACAAAAAATGGTGGGAATTGTAATACAAATAATTATAATAATATCTCCTCTCCCGACTCCATAGAAGGAATCTCTTATCTTCTCATCTTCTCATCTTCTCATCTATCTCTCGTTTCCTTTATCTGACACTCATTGTCGGTCTCTTAGATCTAAATAATAAACTCTATTGTCTGGACAACAGGTTCCTTATTTCCTGTTTCTCTTTTTCCTTTTTTTTTTCTTTTTTTTTTTCTGGCTAATTTTAGGGTTGTTTTTCTTCCGATCGATTCACATCAGCGATTTCTTTTTTTGTGGAAATCGAGTTTGTGTTTCTGGAATTCGTGATTCTCGGGAAAAAGCTGAGGAAAATAGGATCTGGTGCGAAGGGCTGTAGATCGGTGATTGATCGTTGAATTTTGTGTTTTCTGGACATCAGGTGCGATTTGACTCGTTGATGCTTAAATTTTTTCATCGTGATCTTCCGATGTTAGGCTTTTTTTTTCCTTTTTTTTTTTTTTGACGATTATGACTCTGGGGCTGGTTAGAATTGCTGCTAGAGCCGTAATTACTCGCTGTTTGATGCTCTAGTTACTGATATCTCATATCTTACATCGTCACCGATAGCATGGTTATTTATCCATCCTGCAATTGAAAGGCCCCACTGGCTGCAAATCCAATTTGATCCGTTTAGTCATAACCGTCCTACCTCGAAAATTCGTTTTTACTTTGACTTGGGATTTTGTTTTCTTTCAGTGATTGTTGCTATTTGGAATTTAAAACCAATGCCAAATCCTTTGATAACTGAAGCAACGATACTGTGGGTTGCGGATTGGGTTGGGAGGCTTCCACTTGCAATCTCAAGGCTCTATACGCTATTGAATGTTTTCTTTTCCTTTTTGATAGCATTTATCTGTTCTGTTTCTTCTATTCCATTAAGTTTTTATTCTTATCTTTTCCGTCAGGTGGGATGGGAACTCTGCAAGGACCTGTAATTTGTCCCACTGTACGCGCAAAACAAGCAGGAGTTTACACTCTACCCGTCAGTGTTCCGTTAAGGAAGCAGATTCTTAGAAGCGGATTCTGGGGATTCAGGGGAAACTTTGGTGGTACGTCTAAGGTGGGAGATGCTTCTCATCAACTTCATGTTCGTAAGTACAAGACACTGCAATGTAGTTTCAGTTCTTCTTCGGATGGCAATGGTGTAGTATGGCAGAGAATTTCAATGAGAATGATGAAGATTATGTCAATTCCAGTGTAGTTGAAGCTGGTACGTAAGTCTTGCTTATCATTTACTAGTTCTTCAGGTTTCGTTCTATAAATATTCTTTTATAGTTATGAACTATTCATCCGATTATTTTCCTCAATGCTTAAAATACAAAAGTATATCAGTATCTGTAAGCTTCCATGATGTTTTTTTCTTGGGTTGACAAGACTATATATTGAGGACCAGTGACTCTAAGCTTATTGCATTGATTCTTATATCCACTTTTGGTTTTAGATTCTCTAGTCGTAATTGAAAATTTTGTTAGTATGCTTTGTTCACTGTACCATTAAATTAAGGTGTTCTCTCTGGTTGTTCCATATAGTTGAGGTGAAGAGTGGTGCAGATGGTTTCGTGATTAAAATGAGAGATGGTAGGCATTTAAGATGTGTCCATAACAATCCTCAAGGTGGGCATCTGCCAGATTATGCCCCACACCCTGCTATTGTGTTGAAGATGGAAGATGGTACTGGGCTGCTTCTCCCAATTATTGTTTGTACGTGCATCTGACATCTATTACTTTTAAAATATATTTCTGGGACTTTATTTAGATGATCTATTATTGTTTTTTGCCTTTAAATTGTTGTCTGCTTTTGCTTCCAGTGAGATGTGCTGGCAGTCTTGCTCATGGCAGCAGTTCGCAATGTCTAAATTGTGTTTTTGCTTAAAGTATTTATTAATCTGAGGCAGGCTTTATTGTTCCATTGTGCAATGTAGGATTTGAAACTTTTAGTTTTTCACTTCAACTTAAGCATACATTTTCTCGAATAAGAAATGGGAATGTATAGTTTCCAGGATTGTTTTTGCATTGTACCACTCTCTATCAAGTAGTGAAAGAAATGATTGACAAGATGGGCTATGCGGTAAGTTTGAGTTTGTTCTACCCCTGCCCTCATGTTCATGGAAATACACTATCTGCTTTAAATTTCTATTTTTGATGACATTGATTTCAAAATCCTCTTCTGCAGGTGAAGCTTGTTCGAGTCACCAAGAGAGTGCAACACCGAGGCATATTTTTTTGCCTTGGGTTATATCTTACAGCTGTATTTTCCTACTGTAACCCTTATTTTAATTAACTACCTTTTACTTCATTGGAGCAAATGTATGGTCAACTGACATGAGGTCCACTGTGGATGCAGGTGGGTAATGAAAAAGAGAGTGTCAGTTTTGATCTTCGACCTTCAGATGCCATTAACATTGCTGTTAGATGCAAGGTACTCTACATTTGAGTTGTGTGACTTGTGTGCATGCATCTATTTGGTGACAGTGTCTTCTGCAAATGCCAATCTGTGACTAGTTTTTATCTGTATTATCCTTTGAAGTGGAATTGATGTTGCCATAGGTGTATTATTGTAATTTAAAAAAGGTTGCCAGGCAAGTCTAATACCTCTAAGACCAAGGTGCTTTATGAAAATCTATTCATTGGTATATTTCATCAACACCACCACTTAAAAAATTACAGAGTATCCAGGAATGGTGATGTTGAACCATTTTGTGGTGCTCCTTACCATTTCTATTTGCTGTAGGAAAATAGAATTCTGTGTTACTTTGATGCCAAAGTATTCCTGCTATTTTATTTTTCTTTTATTTGCTCCTCATTTATGACCTACACATGAAGT
The DNA here is from genome assembly GCA_016808115.1 of Tetrastigma voinierianum. Classification (NCBI taxonomy): domain Eukaryota; kingdom Viridiplantae; phylum Streptophyta; class Magnoliopsida; order Vitales; family Vitaceae; genus Tetrastigma; species Tetrastigma voinierianum. The sequence continues at coordinate 42,897 of JAEQBH010006960.1, read as the reverse complement.
TCTAGAACGATGTAGCATATGAGCTTGTGAGACATTGCTAGATTTCTGTGGTTTTTTCCCATCACTTGCAGAAATTGGACTGCAAATTGATGGAGATTTAGAGCTTTATCTAAATTTCCAAGTCATATGGGATGGATGATTGGACAGAGGGAAAATCCATGGTTACATATTTCCTTGATTTGTGTTTAGACAATGAACAAAATGAGAAGGATGAATACTTGGTTTGAATTTGACATTATCAGAAAAAATGGGTGCAGGCTATAACATGATTTCAAGGAAATATTAGGTTGAATGAGAAGAAAACTTAAGTATTTAATTTATTTAATTCTATTGATCCTTATTTGTGATACTACAGAATTTTTTTGTCTTTCTTCTAGCTTGGTTCTTCTCTGAGGTGGATTTAGCAAACTCTGAAAATGAATTTTTGCAAGGATTGGAACCAAAGGCCCTAAGTTCTTAATCAAGGTTTTTTGAATAACCACATTCTTATTTTTTTTCCTTATTCTCTCCAGGTACCAATACAAGTTAACAAGTATTTGGCTTACAGCGATGGAATGAGAGTCCTTGAATCTGCAAAGGTGTCGATGCATGCCTCCTCTTCAGATGGTTTGTTATTCACAGAACTTGATAGGTAATTCTAAATTCTGAATCACTTTTCTTTATTTTGTTGGATTGGGGAATTTGGACTAGTGCATTAAATTCTTTACTCTGGGTGAGTACCTTAGAAGCCATCCTGACTTGTTTGTGTGAACTATGTTGTCCAAACTAAGTATTTAAAATTTAGACAATTGATAAACAATAAGAAATTGATAACTTCTTTATGAAATTTGCCCACATTGCCATGGGCTATCGAAATATTTTAAAGCTGAAGGTCATGGTTGAAGAGCACTTATTAAGGTTTAGTCTTCTAATCCATTTAGGATTCTTTTCCTTCTCTCTTTAGTCTACTAATTAGACTCTAACTCTGTTTCCTTGCCCTAACACTAGAGCATAAATATGTGTTACCTCATTTGTAAATTAATGAGATTCAAAGTATTCATTTTCTCTTAATACATGGTATTAGAGCCATAAAAGAGTTTGAGAATGTTAGGTTAGGTTTCATAGTTATGGTCAATTCCTGCACCCATCCAACACCGTATCACACTCCGGCCAGACATACCGCCACGAAGCCTCACAAAAGCCACAACCGCCGTCAGAACACCCTGCCACCGACAACTTTTTATGACGAGATTTTCCGGCGACCTCCATTCCGGCAGACGAGCACACCAACAGGAGCTTCTCTCTCCGATCTACACCATGAGCCTCGCCAAAAACACCTCCATACCAATGCGCGCCGATCTTCAACCGTGCCGAATTCACACGCTGGTGCGGGCGGCGCATGAGATACCGCTTGGGCCACGCCTCCTCTCAAAGAATGTCGTTTGCCACCGACGAGTCCCTCTAGCCACTCCATGCGCCCCGTTGCCGCTCTAAAAAGCCCACCCTTTCCACTTCTTCCTGGATTGCTGGTGCCACATGCCGCTCAATCTCCTTCTTTTTGTGTTTTTTGAAGCTCTACGACACATTCAGAACCTTGGGAGTTGTTTCTGTTGATTATATCGACCTTCTGTTGATTTCTCATCTCTATGGCTGAAAAAGACATCTCTATGGTTGAAAAATACGTCTCTATGGCTAGAAAAGGTAAGACTTTTAATTCTTTTGTATCTGGAACTCCTATGATTACCTTGGATAAATTCAAGGGGAGCGAAAATTCAAGGATCATCTTATTACTGCGGACACAAGTATCCCCGAAGATCAACGTGCTTAATGACGAAAAATTGATGCTCTACTATGCAATATTATTCTTTGCACCCATTGATTCCAAGACTATATGATATCAGTCTATAAAACTTGCCACACTATCCGAATCAGTGAAGAAATTGTACACTAACGATATTTAGAAGCTTACCCAGTAATATATTCCATTGCTAATTTGAAACAGCTCGATATGGTTATATCTACTTATGGTGGACGGATGTCTGCCCTTAAGGATGAACTTGCATCTATCTTGCCGAAATCTACTAATGCTGATACTTCATAATCAAAGATGGATCAAGTTTTTATGATCATTCTTCTGCTTAACCTTGGGGTAGATTTTGAGAACATCTGGGAACAGATACTCACTGGAGTAGTTATTCCAAACTTTGATGAGGCTTTTGTTTGGTTACTTTGTCATACATCCACTACCACTCAGTCCATGCGCTCTAAGATTACATCAGACACTTATGTGATGGTTTCTCAATCTCATTCTCGAAGTGATTCTAGAGGTGAACGTGGTAGCAACCGAGGTCGAGGACAACGTCCTCACTACACCTACTGTAACAGGCTTAGACACACTCGTGATCGATGCTATCAATTACATGGCCGACCTCCTCATATTGCTCATTTGGCTCAGTCTTCTAATCATTCAGTGAGTTTGAGTTCTGTCTTAGGGAGCTCATCAACATCTTAGGGTGTCATTCTTACGCCCGGTGAATATGAGGAGTACCTTCATCCACTCGCGCCCAAATCTTCCATCAGCTTTCCGCTGCCCGGGACCGGTAACGTCCCGCTTGCCTTACTCGTTTATCCGCACCTGGATCCTCGATAATCGAGCCCCGATCATATCTCCTGCAATAAAGACTTTTTTTATTCCCTTACCTTTATGTCTCGTTTACCCACTATTACCTTAGCTAATGGTTTTCAAACCATAGCTAAAGTCATTGGCTCGGCTTGTCCCCTCCCTTCCTTGCCCCTCACCTTTGTACTTTATGTTGATTTTCCTTTCAATCTTATTTCCATTAGTAAGTTGACTCGTGACCTTCATTGTGTACTTACTTTTTCTCACAACTTTGTAACCTTGCAGGACCAGAGTACGGGGAAGACGATTGTCATAGGACATGAGTCACAAGACCTCCTTCACTTCAAATCTCGCCCATTTGTTCCATTAACTTGCACGCACCTAAGCTCCTCTCCATAGTCAGTTCCTGAGTCATCCAAGCCTTCCTGCCTCAAAGCCTAAGCTCCTTACTTTCTTAGTTTATCTTTGCTTTAGTGTGAGTCATGTCAATTTGGGAAACATCCTCGTGTCTTGTTCTGAATCCGCTTAGATCCTTGGACAAAGTCTCCTTTTAAGCTTGTCCACACTGATGTTTGGGGTCTTTCTAGGTCTGCATCTACTTTAAGATTTCATTACTTTTTAACTTTTATAGACGATTATTCTTCGATATACTTGGTTATTTTTAATGAAAACTCGAGCTGAGTTATTTTCTATATTTCAAAATTTTCATGTTGAAATTCGCACATAATTCAATACTTCTATTCTTATTTTAGGAAGTGATAATGCAAAAGAATATTTCTCTATGCCATTTTCTTTGTTTATGTCTTTCCATGGGACTCTTCACCAGTCATTTTGTGCTTACACTCCTCAATAGAATGCAATGGCCGAGCATAAGAACCGTCATTTAGTTGAGATAGCTCGCACTCTCCTCCTTCATTATAAGGTTCCTCAACGTTTTTGGGGGGATGCTATCTTATCTGCATGTTACTTGATTAACCGTATGCCATCATCTGGTTTACATGATCAAATCCCCCATCTCTATTCGCTACCTAATCAACCTCCTCGCCCTCCCTCCTCGTGTCTTCGGTTGTGTCTATTTTGTTTATATTCTCAACTAAGGTCACAAAGTGTCTTCTTAGGTTATTCTCGCCTTCAGAGGGGTTATCGTTGTTATTCTCTCGACGTTAATCGTCACTTCATTTCTGCCGATGTTACCTTCTTTGAGAATTCCTCTTTCTTCTCCTTTGTAGTGCGTCCTCCCGTGTCGATGTCTTATCAATTCCTCATCTTACCATCTCGAGATTTTCCATCTCCACCTACTGATGCCGTGACTCGACCACTTCAGGTTTATACTCGCCGTCCTCGTCCTCGTATCTTACAAGGCCTCTTGTTGAATCGTCTTCTATGCCACCGTCATTTCCTGCTCCAATTCCGCAACCATATGATGATTTACCTATTGCCATTCGGAAAGGTACTTGCTCTACTTCTAACCCACATCTTGTTTATAATTTTCTTAGCTTTTATCGTTTATCTTTACCCTATTCTGCCCTTGTCTCCACCTTACCTTTTGTCTCTACCCTTAATAGCACTAGTGAGGCTCTTTCTCATTCGGGCTGGCAACAAGCAATGACTTAGGAAATGGACGCTCTTTACTCAAATGGCACATGGGAGCTTATCGCTTTCCCTAAGTAAGTCTCCTATTGGTCAAGCGCTGTCTATAGTGAAGGTGTGACCTGATGGCCAGGTTGATTGACTTAAGGCCTGTTTGGTTGCCAAGGGGTATACTTAGCAATAGAGATGGCAAATGTGTCCGTATCCGTGGATTTCCGACCCAATCCGATCCGGTCAAACAGTAGAAAAATCCGTTGACTGGATAATGGATATGGATATGAATAAAATCTGATTTTTTTGAATGGATATGGATTGGATATGGATTTAGGCATATCCGATCCGAAACCCGTATCATATCCGACCCCAAACGTGTGTAATATTTGAATTAATATTTGAATGTTATAATATCCGATACAATATTTGAATTAATTGTAATTTGTAATAACACAACATATAATATGATATGATCTCACATTACTAATCTAAATATTTACTGTTTGTTTTTTTTTTTAAAATTTAATTAGTAAAGTTAGAAATGAATACTAAAATATAATAATAAACCCCAAACTCAACAATAACATTATAAATTATAAATCTAGTCCCCTAATTGTAATTCTTGTAAATCCTAACGTAACATGCTAACATTGTAAACCCTAACTTCTAACACAAGAAATTTTAAACTTATAACACCACAAACCCTAATTTGTTGATAAGCCTCATACAAGCCATAACGATCCGCCTTTCATTATCCTTCCTAGCATGGACTGGACATATGGTCTCTTCCAAGATGCTCGAGCCTTGGCCATTCTTGAATCACCCAAGGGACTTGATAGTCGCTTGATAACAAGAAGCCCCCGTTGTATAAGAATTAAAACTTATGTGACTTTTAAACCTTTAATGACTGGCTCTATCCCCGCTCTCGCGGTGGCATTTAGCCGATTAATCTCTCTCGAAGCAGAGGAAACCGACACGCGATCTTCTGGGCCTGCTTTGATTTTTAGTCCCTAAATCCCTAACCTTAATGTAACACCACAAATTTTAATTCCTAATATTGTAAATTTTAATTTTAACACTTAAAGTCCTAATCAAAACATCACTAACCCTAACTCTAATAATTGTCAAGTATAAATCTTAATCTAATATAAAGGGAGGAAAGGAGGAAGAAAGAAGGAAGAGCCTGAGAGTGGTTTATGGAAGATAGCCTTGCGCTTTTTGATAGAAATGAGTCTATACTTTGAAGTTGTCGAAATATGAGATAAAGGTACCAATTTGTACATCTGGAAAAAAAAAAAAACCGCTTGATTTATAAAGAAAAACACTATTCTCGATCTCATTGCTTCTGAAATCAAAACAAGCTTGTAGTTCGTGATCACGCCAAAGCATTAAAGCAACTTTAGATCTATTCCTTCATACATTCGATGTAAGGATTTGGTATTCTCGCTTTTCTTTTTATTTTAGATCGTAGTAGCTTAATTACGTGCACTCCATTAATATAATATTGTGTTGTATCACGAACATTACCAATCTAAAATACATATATCATGTTCTAATATTGAGATCGATTCATCACAGTTTGTGCTTAAATGTTGAGATTCATCATGCTTGTGCTTTAAAATGCTGAGATTCACTATGCTTGTGTGTCGAATATTAAGTCTAGTGTCAGTTCCATGAGTGGAATTAAATAATAATAATAATAATAATTATGCAAGTGCAAACTAAGGAGAATAAGTTAGCTTGGTTGTTCAGAGAATAAAATATTAATTGTGATTGGTGTATGAAATATTTGCTACACCTATGATAATAATTTTATTTTGTAAAATGGTGTAATGATGGTTCCACCAAAACCAAATAAAAAAAAATAAAGAAAAGGAAAGAGACCCGGTTTTTGTAAAGTAAATTGTAGCTGTGGGATACGTACCTATCCGAGCTATATGTAAAGTAAATGATTTTTTCGTAATTCCTTTATTTTCAACTCACCATTTACCGTATTTCTGCACTAAATTTGATTCGACCTGTTTGTATTACTTTTTTTTTAATTTCCACAATTCTATACCATTCTAGATTTTTTTTTTTAATTATTGGTTTTTGTAAAGTAAATTCAGATGAAAAACAAATCAAAGTTTTGGAATGTCCTGCTTACCTAACTGCAATAATCGTATATGTTTTGTTGAAAATAAATTATTAAAACGACTTTAGAATGTCTCATTGATTTTTTCCGTGATTCTAGACATAATGAGTTCAACTTTTGACACATAAAATGTTGAGATATATTCTTTTTAGTAATGAGGTATGATTTTCTCAAGTTACACCCCATTGCAAGTGGATCGATTCCGGGATCTGGCTTTTGACCGATTTCTACATTATTTCTTTTATTTTGTTTTATTTTTATTTTCTCTCATTCTTTCCAAGTTTTCAATTTTAAAATTCAATCGTTTCATTTTTCAATTTTTTTTTTTACCTATATTTTGTATGAACCACTATACTAGTTCTAGAAAATTTCATTTACTGGAATACGATAAAAGTAGTTGATTTGTGATGTTTTTATTAACTTTAAACTTAGTTTATATTCCTAAATTCTATGAACTGCGAAGTTATAACTAGTGTCATAGGTTAGCAAAATATGTCTTAGTGTCGCATGGATAAATCCCATATCCGTGAGAGAATATCCGCCAAATCCATGGATAGGATATGGATTTAGATTTTTTATCCGTAGTATATGGATATGGATATGGATATATTATTTTTATTTAGGATCGGATATGGATTTTGAAAAATCCGATCCAAATCCGATCCGATGCCATCCCTACTTAGCAATATGGCTTAGACTATTATGATATTTTTTCTCCAATTGCCAAGATTACCTCTGTCCGCTTGCTTCTGTCTATGGTTGCTATCCGCTCATGGCCCTTTTTTCAGTTGGATATCAAGAATGTCTTCCTTTATGGTGATCTCGCTAAGGAGGTTTATATCACAACCACTGGGTTTTGTTGCTCGTGCAGCTCCACAGCAGGCGTAAGCTATGACGTTCTTTATACGGCTTAAAAACAATCTCCTCGAGCTTTGTTTAGCCGATGATCCTCAAGTGGGAGTTCAAGAGTTTGCATGATTCAAGCATACGTATCTGATTCTCCGCCTTTATCATACCTCTATTAGTCAAGGTATTTACTTGATTGTTTATGTGGATGACATTGTTACTAAGTTAAAGGACTGGATAGGTCTTAAACTCAAACAATACATCTTCAACCACTTTCAAACAAAAAGACTTTGGAAAACTCAAGTATTTTCTAGCATTGAGGTAGCCTAATCTAATTCGGGAGTGGTTATTTCTCGTATAAGTATACCTTGATAATCTGGTGAGACACCTGCATGTTGGATTGTAAGCTCAGAGACACCCCATGATTCGAATGTCAAACTTGTACCAGGTCAGGGGGAGCCTCTACAAGATTTAGGAGGATATCGATGACTTATAGGTAAACTGAACTATCTCACTATCACTTAGTCTGACATTTATTTTCGTGTGAGTGTGGTTAGTCAATTCCTACAATCACCTTGTGAGAGCCATTGGCATGCTGCAGTTCGTATTCTTCGTTATGTCAAATGAACACAAGGTCAAGGGGTGTTGTATGAGAATAGAGGTCATACCCAGATTGTTGGCTACAGTGATGCAAACTGGCCAGGCTCACCCACAGATAGGCATTCTACATCAAGGTATTGTGTGTTCATCGGAGGTAACTTAATATCTTGGAAGAGTAAGAAACAAGATGTAGTAGCTAGATCTAGCGTTGAAACCGAGTATCGAGTTATGGTCTTAGCAACATGTTAACTCATATGGTTGAAGCATCTCCTCCAAGAGTTAAGATTTGGGAAGGATGAATAGATGAAGCTTATATGTGATAATCAAGCCGCCTTGCATATTTCATCTAACCCAGTTTTCCATGAGAGGACCAAGCACATTGAAGTAGATTGTCACTTTATTAGAGAGAAGATTGCATTGGGATGCATGACTAATAGTTTTATCAACCAACTCTAATGACCAACTAGCAGATATCTTCGCTAAGTCTCTTAAAGGTCCTAAGATAAAGTATATATGTGACAAGCTTGGTGTTTTTGACCTATATGCTCTATCTTGAGGGGGAGTGTTAAGGTTTAGTCTCTTAATCCATTTAGGATTCTTTTCCTTTTCTTTTGAGTCTCCTAATTAAACTCTAATTTTGTTTCCTTTTTGCCCTAATATAATATGTATGTTACCCCTTTGTAAATTAATGAGAATAGAGTATTCTTTCTCTTTAACACAGCACCTTTAATGATGAGATATAGGAATTCTCTCTCAATATGAAAAAAGGCTATCAATTTGATTAATCTTGTAGAATTATTGTAAATTCGACCTTTGTTGTAAATGGTGATTTTAATGTAATTGCAGTTTTAGCTCCAGTGGTCAGCCCTGTATTGAAACAAAGGAATTCAATCTTGTGCGGAATATGCTGATTGCAGCTGTTGAGGAACGCTATAGAGATGCTGGTACAATTCTATTTCTGTCTCTTTTTCTGTTCAGCTCAAATTTTGCCTGTTTAGTGCATATTGTTTGAGGACAGGAATTATCTTAAATCTTCTTCTGCTGCTTCTTTTTCTTCCATTTATTTTCTACTTTTTGGGTTCTGGACCTTTCTATCTTGGATTTTTCTGAAAAAGGGAAAATTAGATAGGGTTAAATTTAGGTGCTCCTGCAATTTACATCACTTTGAAACTGAAATTGATTTTTGAAGGCACAAAATGTAGTGAAGTAGTGGTTCATATAGTCAACTATCATCTCAAATAACTGAAAAAATAAGGAAGACAAAATTTGAAAGATACAGATCCTTCAGTATTTTAAGTAGACAAACTCAGAACTTGTGGACATTCATGCTTGTTTATGTGGACCAACAAATTATAGTTTCAAATACTACTTTGAAATATATTATATTCTTGTGTTTCCCATCTTGTTTAAGATCAAAATCCTATTGAACATGTAAGCTGGTGTTGATCCTCTGTAGCAAGGGCCTTCCATGCTCCCTTTGGAATTCATACATTATTGCGGGTTTTCCTGGGCTTACCTAGAGCATCCTGGACGGGCAATAAACCAATCTTTAGAACTGACCATGTCACCTAATGAAATCTCAAGGGCCACAAGTTTGCCTTCAAGGGAAAATTTTGGTAACATAAGAATAAATAGAGAAGCTCTTAGGAAAGTTCCTCACATGCTCATTTTTCTTCCATGCAATGTCTTTCGGTTTATTATTGGGGCCTACAATACCTAGATCCTTCAATTTCATGGAATGTACCCATGTCAACGGGACATAAACATGGTGAGTATGAGTACCTTCTTGGACACTTCTATTTGATTGTGGGTGTGGCTATTTGATTTTTCTATTGATATCCTTTTATTGTTTCTTTGTTCTTAGTAATAAATACATTAGAGAAAAAAAGGTTAATTGAAAAGTGATTTTTTTGATTGAATATTTAGAGATAAGAGGAAAAAGTTGAGAGCTTTTAAGATGGATATTTTTAGTTTGAATTTATTATTATTTTTTATTATTTTGTATCTTAGTTTTGGTCTTTTTTTTCCTTCTTAGCTGAATCTTGTATTTAAAATTTTGAATTGGGAAGATTAAAACACCTAAACATGCACTCATGTCCAACACTCATACCTAAACAATTGCAACATAGACCAGACCAATGGGACGTTCTATGGATATGTTTTTCCCTAGGAACGTGTGAGTATGACCTATCTTCCCCCCTTCCTTTCTCTCGTTTACTGTAGCACCGGCTTGTGAACATTTATTCCTGGATTCCCAAACTACTGGCATATTTTTATTCACTTGGCGTGTGTTTGAGTTTGAGATTCATTTTTCTGGTTAATGGTTTTTGAATTCTGACGATTCTGTTCTTTAACAGCTCAGTGGCGGGACAAACTCAGCCAATTTCGTTCTAAGAGAAACTGGACATAACAGGCATGTCATGATTTTTGAACATTGTAATCTGCAAGTATGTAGGTTTCAATTTGTTGCTTGGTTGCTTCACCTGAAATTGATCTAATGGAGGCCCCTTTTTTTCCTTTTGGTTTCAGGTCAAGAATTTAGTTTGTATATAGAGAAAACATTGATAGAGGCTGATGAGGTTCACTCATGTTGTTTATTATGTTCCTCTCTTCCCCTTGCGCGTCTATATGGTAAATCTGTGAATATGTGTATATAATATATAAACAAATCAATTTACAGATGTAATACTACTGAAAGCACTTGGCACTGTTAATATTTCGCTGTCATCCCCCCTCTAATTACTGCTCTTTTGTCCCCGGATTTCCTTTTGCACAACATTCCTTGCATTGCAGCCTTTCATTATGGTTGCACTTTTCTCCTTTTGGTGGAAGGTATCAGGATCTGTGATGTATGGTGGTGTTAGAAATAAAACATCGTTTCTGGGTGATAAAGAGTTATATTCGTCTATACAGGGTAACGTAGTATTTCTGGTCGGAATAAATTTTCATACCTCAGAGGGGTTCATGCTCATGTTGGATCAATCCCAAGAGTGAGGTGAGTTGGTATAAGGCATTAATTACTAGTTCGAATACCTCTCAGGTACCATGGAGGTTTTAGCCGGCTGTTAACTTTGGGGTTTGTGGGATAAGTTGAAATGTGTGCAAACTGGCTCGGACATACATTTCAAGTAGGTGCTTGAACCATATTTCGGGTTTATTTAGGGTTAAAGAAACGTGCTAGCTGCGGCCTTTAAGATGATGGTACTCGGTGATTTGTGAGGACCACAACAGAAAGAGATGAATTCGTTTTTACTAGTTTCTACCATTGTTGCGATGAAAAATGCTATAACAGGTTTGAATGGACCATATCGTTGGTGATAACAAGTGTTCGTGAATAGATAGCTAGAGGCACATGTAACGTGGGTTGTTGGATGATGACTTAAGCATGCTCTATAATGGAAATCGTTGGATACCCAGTTGGATATGGATTTTAGTTATGAACTTTCATCTGCTTGTTCAGTCGATAGAAATTCCGATCCACTCTTGATTTAACATCAATTGCCGTTACGGGGCTGTATTTATTTGCTAAACAAATGAGCAGTTATGGGTTTTAATTGGCTAAATGAATGGGCGAATGGGTTTTATGAAATTATATTTAGTGAATTGTCGGTATCCAATAACAAATTCAGGGAAAAACCATATCATCTCTAAAAATGTTAAAAAAATAAACAAAAAGGAAAAGGCTGAAAGAAAGGAAAGCATATCTTGAAAAATCTAAACATTGAAACATCTGTAAAATGTTAAAATAAATAAAAGCTAAAATAGTTAAAGAAAGGAAAACATGTCTTGGAAAATCTAAATGTCATTTATTTGGTGGATATACACGTCTAGAAGAAGCAGCGTCGTTACGGTATGGGAATATAAAACTAAAAGAGTAGAATACCAAGAAGAATGCAAAAATAAAAAGATGAAGAGAAGGAGGTTGAAAAGTATAAAGCCAAACTCTAACTGCCAGCGACTGTCGGCGGATTCCCGCCAGCAAGTTTCCCTAAGTAGGGCCCACCAGCGAAACCCCACACCTCAGCCCACACCCTTCAGCCTTCAGCCTTCAGCCTTCAGCCTCCTTACTAATGCATACATACACGGCTCTCTCTGGTTTGAAATCTTCTGTCTCTCTCTCCTTCCCCTGAGAGTCCCTGACGCAGTGATCCGTCCTAAGAGATCCGATTCTTTATCTGAATTCAGAGAATTGGAGTTTCTATCGGCGGTCGGAGTCGTCGAATTTTTTATCGGAGGGCATTGCCATGTCCGGCCCGCTTGATCGATTCGCCAGGCTAGCGTAAGCGCACGCCCTATCAAATATGTTTTGTATTGATGTGGCTATGAATATAACGCCTCTTTTCGATGTTGTGAAGGTTTCGAGGGGGCAAATCACGATGAACGGAGAGAACGGAAATCGGATGTGGAAAACTCGGAAGATGACCGGAGGACCAGAATTGGGAATCTTAAGAAGAAAGCGATCAATGCCTCCAGTAAATTCAAGCATTCTCTCAAGAAAAAGGGCAGGAGAAAGTCCCACGATCAATTCCTTTCTGTTTCCATCAAGGATGTCCGAGATGATGGTGTTGGTTTTCCAAGCTGTGGAAGCATTTCGACAGGCTCTGATTTCAGATGACTTGCTTCCCGATAGACATGATGATTACCATATGCTCTTGAGGTCTTTAAAATGCTTTGCGTTTTTTTATTTTATTATTGGTTTTGGCAACATCTCTACGGACTTTCATTCTCAGGAGTCAGGAGTCGCCATTTTTTGCAGATTTTTGAAAGCCAGAAAGTTTGATATTGAAAAGGCGAAGCACATGTGGGCCGAAATGATCCAGTGGAGGAAGGACTTCGGAACTGACAGTATTTTGGAGGTAATCTCGAATTTTATCCCATGATCAGATGTTATTTTCTGAAGCAATGTTCCATTACCGGTTTCTCAGATCCATTGGTTTGCTAATATTGTTCTGATTGAGATTTGATGTTCTTTCCAGGATTTTGAATTCAAAGAGTTGAACGAAGTAATCAAGCACTATCCTCAGGTTATCACGGTGTGGACAAGGAGTGGGAGACCAGTTTATATTGAAAGACTTGGAAAAGTTGATCCAAACAAGCTTATTCAAGTCACGACTTTGGATCGGTATGTGAAATACCATGTGCAGGAGTTTGAAAAATGTTTTGCATTTAAGTTTCCTGCCTGCTCTGTTGCAGCAAAGAGACACATTGATTCAAGTACCACAATTTTAGATGTTCATGGCGTGGTATGATTTCCTTTGTTTAATGTAAACCAAAAGTATATAGGTTGCCTTGTAGGAGAATGTTCACCTTCCTACTTTGCTCTTTCCAACCGTTTATTGGTCAGGGTTTTAAGAATCTAACCAAAAATGCAAGAGAACTCATCATGCGGCTGCAGAAAATTGATGGAGATAATTATCCCGAGGTATGGAGTTTCAATGGTTAACACCCTTATATTGTTTTGTGATGATTTCATATTTAATTGACCCACATCTGAATGTTGTACAACTCCCTTATAACATTTAAACATAAATTCTGCAGACGCTGTGCCAAATGTTTATCATTAATGCTGGTCCTGGTTTTAGGCTGCTCTGGAACACGGTGAAGACTTTTCTTGATCCAAAAACAACTTCCAAGATTCATGTAAGTTAAAAGAGGTTACTTTTAATCTGTTAACAGTACGATTTCTGTTGTGTTGTACGCACACTCATTACTCTATTTTAACTGAAGTCATATGAGTGATTGTTTTGGAAATTCTGGTCAGGTTCTCAGTAATAAGTACCAGAGCAAATTGCTTGAAATAATTGATGCAAGGTGATTTCTTTTCTGTATTGGGCTTTCTATTTTGCATTCTAAGCTTACTATCTTTCTGAAAATTCTTGAATATATTGGTGCTTTCACAGTGAGTTGCCCGAATTTCTTGGTGGTAACTGTACCTGTGCGGATCAGAGAGGTTGTTTGAGGTCTGATAAGGGGCCATGGAAAGATCCCAACATATTAAAGGTCTGGTTATCATCTTGAAACTATTAAATGTTATTTCTGTTGTGCAATTTATCAGGCCATTCTTGTAGTCTATCTTCTAATGCATTGCTCTGAAAACTGTACCTATAAATGTTTTGAATGACATTACTGTCTACATGCAGATGGTTCTCAGTGGAAGCACAATTTTCTAGACGAATAGTAATCATTTCCAAACAGTGATGGAGTGTCATCGGTCAAGACAAGCCAATTTTTTCAGTGGTATGGTACTGTGAACCTGAGCCTTTTTTTCATGACTCAGTTAATTCAGTAGAATTTATTTGTAAAAAATAATCTTATTTCTTTATTTACTTTTGAGTCAGAACAAGCAGTGACACATCTACAGCGATCCAGGATCTGAAGTGGAAGAAATTGCTTCTCCCAAAGTAACAAAGGGTTATCTGGATCCAAGGTTGACTCCTGTCCGTGAAGAAGTAAGTTTTTGTAAGATCATATTACAGCTCTTACCAACAATTGACAGACAACATCCAATGAGCATCCATAGAATTGGATTAGTTGGTTGTGGGATAAATTCATAGTTTTGGTTCAGGGATTGTATTGTATAAGATCCTTGTTTTCTTAAATGAATTAGCCTATTCATTTTTTGTATTCTTTTCCAATTCTCAAGGTTTTACTTCTTTTGTTCAAGTGCTATATTTTTATATTTCAAGCCACCTATTTACGCTAAGGGTTTCCAATTTTAGGATTTCTTTGTCCAGGCTAGACAATAGACATTTTCTTTTGTGCTTGATGGGTAATCAATGAGGCCATGGTTACATAAAAAATTTGGTTGATGGAAGCAGACACCTGTCTCACTGGGTCAGTTGCATTGGATAAGCAAATGGCATAAGTTTGGTTAGGAGGCAAACCAAGAGTAATGGTTTACATCATTGCATTCAGTATGTGTTGGAAAAAAAAAGGAGTCTGACAAATTCCCTCCTCTTCATATAAATATTATACAGAGACCAATGATGGAATAACCAAATAAGCGTTCATATGTTTGCTTTAGTCTTTTCTTTCAAGGAGCATGTGGTGTTGTATATCTCTGTCTCTTAAGTAGAATGAATAAATCAAACCCAAAAAACATTATGATTTGGCAGTAGCATGGATACAGAGTGAGTGGACGCCAAAGTGATTTTGTTGATGACACCCTGTCAAGATTTTCCTTTTGGATAGATTATCACTTCATTTATGTTAAAGTCATAGCTGTTATATTAAAATGTATGTTTGAATGATTTCCTAGGTTAGGATGGCTGGAAAGGTAAACTCTGCTGGTGGCTTTTCTGAATATGATGAAGTGCCCATGGTTGATAAGGCTGTGGATGCAGAATGGAAGAAGCAACTCTCCCTGAAGAATCCATATGATTTGAGAGGTAGTAGTAACTCCAACTGCACCTTTATTAAGTTCAGTTTCCCTATGTAACCTGGTATATATACTTTGTTAAAGTAAAATAGTATGAAGCTAACAAAGCCTGTGCTGCCAGAATCATGTTAATGAAGATTTTCATTTCCTGATGTTTCTCGACAACTCCACCATTTCGTGGAAAGACCAGGGTCAACTACCTTTTCCTATAAATTCATGAAAGGAGGAATTTTCATCTTTCCCTTTGATTTCTTTGTGTTAGGAAGAGAGTGTCAGCATGTTCGAACACTTAAGCCACGGTTCAATTAAAGCGTGTCTAATCCTCTCGCTTCCACTTACGCTCTCTTTTAAAACATTCAAAGCATGAAACCACTTTTCATATATTATGGACTGACATATCAGGATATTAAGTTTTTTCCTTGTTTTTTATTTTTTTTTAAAAATTGTTTTGATTGCCTGGTGGTCTTTTGGCCAGCTGGACTCCACCCACTAAAATAGGGTTTCCTTGCCCCAGTAGGGAAAATCTTAGCCACAGCACAGCAAATGAATGCGTTTTCCTCTTTTAACATTCTTTGATGTGAAACATCTGCAACAATTCAAGGATTTTAGACAACAGTGAACATGGAAGCAAGAAGGAAAGTGAACTATGTATGGAACTTTTAACATGGCTATGGTGGTGTGTCTTTAGGGATTACAGATAACAGTTAACAAGCGACGGTTAAAGGAGTACCCATGGCTTTTTGTATGATCTTTATCTTCATGGCTTCTCTACGTTTTCAGGGGTCCATGGTTCTTCCTCATAGACCCAATTTCATTTGATAGTGCAACTTGTCTTTTTCACCTGTAATGAATTAGGACTCTGATTGGATACTGAGCAAGTCCATTAAAATTTATTGCAGGGATAATTTCTCGGCCAAGTATGGAAAAGAATCCAGAAGGTTTGTGTGCTAAAATTTGGGGTGTGACGATAACCTTCTTCCTAGCCATCTTATCTCTGTTCCATTCAATAGCATCTCGGGTGACTAAGAAACTTCCTGATTCTGTGTCCAATTCTGGCCACAACATTCCAAACCTGACACTCGAACTAATTTCTGAGGAGGAGTTCCGTCCTCCTTCACCAGCTCCAAGGTTGACAGAGGCAGACCTCTTCTCATCTGTTCTAAAAAGGGTGGCTGAGCTTGAGGAGAAGGTGGACTTACTGCGGGCAAAGCCATTCAAGATGCCTCATGAGAAAGAAGAGTTGCTGAATGCTGCTGTTTGTAGGGTGGACGCCTTAGAAGCAGAGCTAATTGCTACAAAGAAGGTAATTTCTTCTCAACCGATTTATTTTATTTGCAGCCAGCAGAGGTACAAAATCAATACAATGCTTTTCTGATTTCATAAGTTCAAAAAAATAAATAAAAAAATAAAAAAATAAAAAATACCATGAATGAATCAGATTAAAAAGTTTGTCCGGTTCAACCCTATGCCTAATCTTGATAAGGTGAATAAGACTGGCTCTGACATGCATCACTTGTGAATACACTTTATTGTCTATTGGGATCATATATGACAGGCACTGGATCATACTAAGAATATGGTCGTCCATGTTATTTTGCTGTCAGGTTGACCCTCCATAGGCTGTGACCATGTTATTGGTTTTACACCCAAATTGTCTTTGATTGTTACTTCTTCTTTTCCTGAGTGTTTTAAGTACTTTACAGCATGTTTACTCATGCTTAGGCTGTTATATACTAAGGGATTTGAGGCTAAAAGGAATTTTGTGTTAAGATAGTGAAAGAGATGCTTTGCTAGAATCCGTAAGTAGTCGCTTTAGAAATGGAATTTTGTAATAATAAATTGCAGTCTTTTATTTTATATATCTTTTCAAAAGGCGCTCCAGTAAAACTGCCTTAATTTTTTATGTATGTGCTAAAGACGTCTCAGTAGCAGCCCCCAGAAGTAACCGATTCCAATTCTGAGATTTGATCAATCAGTGAATGACAATTGCTGGACTCTGTTATATATCAGCCCTTGGCCTTGCCTCTTAATGCTTGTTGTTCATAAAATTCTTTCCGTGAGAAATTCTCAGTGTCTGAAAAGAAGGTTTTAAGCTTCTTTTATTTCAGCTTGCTCCAGATACCATTCTAGTCTTTTGATTTGCAATTACGTTAAATGGAAAAATGTTTGTCAGTCAGCCTAAATTCACTGGCCCATTGCTATATTTCCAAGTCCTCGAGATTTATTTATTTATAGAGATGTATATTTTTCTCCTTGCAGGCTTTGCATGAAGCTTTAATGAGACAAGAAGAACTTCTTGCATACATAGACGGTCAAAGAGGAAGCCATGTCGGAGTAAGCTTCAACCCAGGAAAAAAGAAAAAGAATCTGTTATCGAAAATCAAATTCCCATTTATTTTTCTTCTTGCATTAATCCTTAACCAATGATTATATTTGAATGCGTGTCTGAAGCAGAAAAAGAAGTTTTGTTGGTGAAGAGGAGATTGTGCAGAGGACCACATGTTTTGGCTCGTTATAAATTCATCTCATTTCAGTACATATGCATTCAGTTCACGCCAAATGTCATAAAGGGAGGTTAACAATTTTAACAACGAGGTTTATATGTCTAAAGAAATAAAATATTGTTGTAAATAAAAAGTAAAGACCCATGATGCCTTGTGCCCCCTTACAAACATACTATTTTCAAGAACGATTAATTTAGGTTTCGGGTAATAATGGTTAATACCTCCGATCCTGCATTGCCTTTATTTTCGTATAAACAAGCTAATACTCTTCTTTCGCACTAGAATAGTAATGGGGTGTATACATTACCATTCCCTGCTTTCTTCCCAGTAATACAAGTTGTGGAAAGAAAAAATAAGCTCTCCTGAGTTTGTGATGCGAGTAATACTAATACCGTAATTTGAATATCTATCTGTGAGGAGGAGTTGTCCATATTATGCAGAGAGTGTACTTTTCTTGGAAGTTAACAATTCCAACGAAGTTACTTGCCTGTTATCATCACCGTGGATTACAAATACAGTGAAATAATTCATTCTGAATAGGTGTTCCCGCGAAGTCCACCCCTACAGAAAGTGGTGGCGCAGGGCAGTGTGATGAGCAGTGCCTAAGCCTGGAAGCTTTTGACTGGGGTTTCCAAAGCAGCTTGTTTGTACAATCAAGATTCCAAAATTGTTTCGGTCATGTTTCCCCGTAGTTTCTAAAAATGATAAAACGAAAGCACATTTTATACTAAAAAAATTATTATTTATTTATCATAAGTTTGTTGCACTGATGAAAGTTTTAATGTTAAATCATATTAATTAAAAACATAAAATAAATAATTTACGTCAAAATGCAAGTATTAACCCGGCTCCATCAAGCATACTCAAAAAAAAAAAAAATGGTAATGGACATAAAATGATTGAATTTTAAGAATAAGTTCTTCATTTAAAGCAAAGATGGAAATATCGGTTTCAATGAATATATCAATACTTGGATTTTATAAATATATCGGAGATATACAGATGGATATTTTTACATAAATATCGATATATCGGAAGTTAATAAAAATACTTTGAAATTAAATCTTTAAGTGTAAAAATAGCGTGTCGAATATATATATTGAAGTATATTATAATAAGGCTTTTAAAATCGAAATGAAGATCGATGTGGTTTCATTCTGAGAATTTGATAGATGAATTTCATCTTGATAAAGGCAAATATTAATCTTAAGAGCGTAATGTTACGATAATATTGATTATAGGATCGAGCATCTTGTCTGCGCTAAATATTTTGGCTTGTATCATGGCTTACCCGATGGATAGGAAATTCGGGATCCGCATCTTTGTTTGAATATTAACGCGTTTATTAATATATTTATTAATGAAATGTTAATTTATTAATATATTAGTACTAAATTAACTAATTTAAAATATAAAAGTATCATATAAACTATCGAAAAGAAAAAAATTGGAGTAAATGAAGATTAGGTATGGAGTAGAAATTTGTGATGGAAATTGAATGATTTTAGAGGTATTTGTAGATTTTTTGGGTCAAAATGGTCGTTAGATTGTCAAAAAATGTTTATAATTTAATTATAGCCATTTGATTTAATTTTTGTGCAAATCTAATCGTTAAATCTTGCTAAAAATTGTTGGGATCGTCCCATGCTTAGTTGGATCGAGTCGAGGATTTAATCCCGGACCATTTTTGATATATATCCTTTATATCTGATATATCGTGGGCATATCCTCGATATATCTAGATATTTTATCGAAAAAATTAAAAGCCCAACGTGTGTGTGTGCCTGGACAGATATGTTCATGATATATTGATCCAAAAGCAAATATATCGGGTGATATATCGTCGATAATGATTTTTCTCGATTTTCATAGCAGGTGCTCGATGACCGATATCGTTTCTACCCTTACCGATATCCGATATATCGGCAATATATCGGATATTTTAAACCTTGGTTCCAAGAAGATGTTTTTTTTTTAAAAAAAAAGAAAAAAAAAAAAGAAGGTTGTTTGATTATTCTTTTTTATGTTTATATTCACCTCAGATAACTTTTACAAGTTCGTCTCTATTTTATCACTTAGAGTTTGTACATCTTGTTCCTTTTTCAATTTGCATTTATTTACTTATACTATTTATCATATTCTGTCCATTAGATGCAAGACATATATTTTTTTACAGCTAAACTTTAGTTATTATGTAGTAAATTATTTTCAATAAGACTTCAATTTGGGGCCCTCTGTTGTTACGCCGATCGTTTGGCGCCGGGGCGTCAGCTATGATGTGAACGTGCAAAATGAGCAATCCGGCAATGATGTCTTAAATGCCTCTTGATGATTAAGTCGTGAAAGGATGAAGTGGAAAAAATAGGGAGTTCGCGCAGTTAGAATTGCATACCTCTTTCTCCTGGGGGATCTTCTTGATTTATGGAAAATTGTTGTCGGAATCTCCCTCCTATCTCAGGAAGGAATCTCATATTTTTAGGGATAAATCTATTTTTCCTTATTTAGGATTTTTTTCCCTTATCAAGGACTAATTGTTCCCTATCAAATATTACTCCTCCTAGAAGTATGAGATTTGGAAACTAGAAATTTCTTGGATAAATATTTTACGTATGTCATGCCTTTATCTATTTATCGATAACGAAGCTTTGTCATCCTCTGAAGAGGATGGCTAGTTGGGGACTAAAACTACGGATGAGCCACCACACGGAGTCTAACATTTGGGGGGAGGCACCGGCTCACGAGACCGGACTTTGATTCTACCATCTGGCGCATTGTCCTCCGGTTTTAATATGGTAGGTGGGTTTGGGCAGCTTCACATCGCGGACCAGGTGGGCCTTGGGTCAAATGTGTCACGCCTTTAGATTCTCGGTCGAGCAGATTGGCGGATCAAGCCCAGAGTTCGAGTGCGAGACCATATAATGGGACTCTTTACATTTTTTTTTTAAAGCGAACTTATTACTGTGGGTATGACCCACATCCTAATAACATAATCAAAATATCATATACATATTCACAGAAAGTCCGTTACAAATACAAAGCGTACTTTTACATTTACAAATCAGGCGCGGAATGTCTAACGCAGTGAACCTACTAGTGTGCTGGTTCAGTTGTATGCGGAAGTTTTCAGATGTCTTCTCTTGTACCTACACGAATTAAAGCCCGTCTTTAAGGCTTTTCACGCTTAGTGGGAAAGCATGTATTACGAGAAGCAACGTGCTTTTATCTTGAATCCACCGAAATAACATCATGATGCGGATATCGAATCTTGAATTCACTGCTGAGGTATCGTATCTTTTTGTTATCGTATAACAAGTTTATATCTTATCCCTTATAACAAACTTATGCTTGTTCACATCTACCGTATGCGGGGTGAACTTTCTTATCACCTCTTTCAGCTTATACTTACTTGGGTCTTACACTTATAGCAGACTTATTCTTATTCCGATCTCCCGTAGGACACAAATTTATTCAGATTCCTTATATACGGTACTGAACTTATACATATACTTAGATGGGGGTACTTATGCTTATATCAGATGTATACTTATTCAGATCTCCCAAAGGACATATATTGCGGACTTATACTGATACTTGTCTCGAACTTATAATTATTGAGATCTCGCAAAGGACATCTACTTGAACCGTCGGGAGCGATACTTATCGAATCTCGTAGGAGTTAGCCAGGAACTTATCTTCTCTGAGAGGTACCCTTAGGTACTACAAGCTTATACTCATACCATAGGGCTTATGCTTATACTCACAGATTACATTGTTGGAAGTACGTAGGTACTACATAGATGATACGGACATATCTTGCGTATTGCGGGAACTTATCATATCACGAGTACGAAGTAAATTACTCTGAACTTATACTAGTGCCGTATCTTATACTTTGTCTTCTGAAGTATATCGCAGTCTTCTGGAACTTATACTTGTATTATTGAACTTATTCTTGTTCGGATCTTATACTTGTATTCACGGATCTTATACTTGTATTCTGAGAACTTATACATGTATTCGGATCTTATACTTATAACTACGAGCCTTATACTTGTCTTACGGATCTTATACTTGTGTTCTGTGGGGCGATTCTTGTATTTGGATCTTATTCTTGTCACGAGCGATACGTAAAATGCGATAAGTCGAGAAACGGTCGAGAATCATATCACACCACAAGGTCGAATCAGGACTTATACGGATACGGACATTAGTCACTCGGGTTGTAGGTCTGAATTACATCAAATACATATACCAGTTGTAAGTTAGGAACATATCCCCAGAAACAAACGAGTTGTCGGTTCATGTCGAGTCATCTTTTAGACTTATCTGATTTCTTATGCTATAACGGGCTTATGCTTGTCGGATCTCTGTAGGAGTTCGAACATTCGGTATTCAAAAGTACCCATAGGTGCTACCGCAGTTCATTATACGGAAGTACTTGTGGGTATTCTTGGACTTATACCTTATTTTCTTGTGCGAGAGTGCAGAGTGGAGTCTTCTGAGAACTGCTCTTATATTCTGAATCTTGTAGTGCAGGTGGGTACTCTGGAACTCTCTTATGTGCAGATGCGAGAGTACCCTTGGATTCTCTGGAGACATACTTATTTGCGATACGGGGTACACGTGGAGTGGAGTTGTGGATACGAGTGCGTGGAGTGCTGCAGAACAATCTGGTACATTGAGATCTTTACTCTTATTCTTTATTCGAGTCTTATCATATAAGCTGTGACTACCGGACGATCATAAGAGTGGGTAGGACGCGGCCTGATAAGTGCAGAAGGTCTGTCTGATCTTGAGGTCTTAGTAGCACCAACGGAGTCTTGAAGTGCGAACGGGAGTGTCGTAGCCTTGTCGGAGTCTTAGGAAATTGCTAATCGAGTAAGTACTTTCGTTAAGTCTTGAGCACTAATACAAGAATGCAGAAGTACCTGTCGGGAGTGTCGAGCAACGGGACGGGTGTCGAGAGCACTAACGAGGACTGAGGAGTCTTGAGTAGCACTAACGGGACAGGAGTCTTAGAAGCAACGAGGACGGGAGTGCGGAGCGCTGTCGAGATGGGAGGTACTAATCGGGGGTGTCGAAATTACTCATCGAGAGTCTTGGAGCACTGTCAGTATGGTACTGTCGAGTCTTGGGAACACTGGTCGGAGTGCAGGAAGTACTAATCGGGGAGTGTCGGAGCACTAACGGGACGGAGTCTTAGAAGCACTAACGGGAGTACCGAAGTACTGTCGGAGTGTCGGAGCACTAACGGGACGGAGTCTTAGGAAGCCTTGCCGTCTGAAATCTTACTTCATGTGAGTAACATGAGTACCGAAGTACTAATCAAAATATCCACTCATTCATTCTTTGGTCATAGGTAGTCATATGATCATATGTCTTTCAGAACTCATAACCTTTATTAATCACATTCTGTGATCAAGACCTAATACCTTTCATATTCATGTTCATATTCATATTTCAGTTCGTTTTCATGTTTCATATCATATTCATGTTTAAGTATACGGCCACATATGGCATTTCCTATATTTTCATACGGGAATGCTATACATGTATTTGTACTTATCACGAGACATATACTTATACGATTAATGATGCCTATGTATTCACACATCATTCATGTATTCTTGTTCCTCTGAATCAACTTTGCCATAAATTGGAATCATTCCAATTGGATCATCCAAACTAAAGTTATGACATTTCCATGTCAACTAGTCGGTTTACCCGAGGGACAATGTGCAATACTCATTTTCCAGTGCCTTGACTCCATATTTGACACTGGTTCTTTATAATCCTTTAAAACTAAGGTGCTAAGGGTTCTCTCATTGGAATCACCCAATCGAGCAGAAGCTCAAGATACGTCAGGAACAACCGGGGCCCACTACATGTTCAAAGGCTGAACGAAATTGGGCACGAGCGTAAATACTGCTGATGGAATTTACGGCCATATAGAGTCGGAGTCGAGGTACCTATTTCAGGATGTTTGGTTCTCCTTGGAGTCTAGTTTAACCGGCAACTTGAATCACTCAAATCGGATAAGAAATAGGCAATTTATGGCCAATCACGAGCGCTTGTCCAAATAGAAAAAGCAGGCTACTTGTCAGGAGTACGGCTCGACTGTGCGGTACGGGTTCGGATTGCAGAGAGCATGCGGCACACAGTACGTCTGGTTCGATTACGGAGGGCTGTGCTGTTCCTTTGTGCCGGTACGGGTTGTGGAAATACCAGAAATGGTGGAATTCACCATTCTTAATGCACTTTTCTCCCATAATTCTCTTCATCATCAAAACAAACATGGAATCCCTCTAAACAACTCCACCAACACCTTTAATTAGCCAAAGAATCCAAGGATTCATACCCAAGTTCATTAAACTTTACAAAACCTTGGGGTGTGAAGGATTCCATCTAATTATTATCCGACTAGGGTTTTCCAGCCAAACTTCCCTTAAAATCTAGAGTTAGGATGTCTTCTAACAAAACCCCCGAGAAAAAGGGAACCAATTTAATCTTCAAGGAAAACCATAGCAATCATACCCAAGTAGTTTGTATACAAAAATCATACCAAAATCCATCTGAAGTCATGTATCCATACAAAAAATTCCATACCTTGACTTTGTACTCCTTAACTCCTCTTCTTATCCTTCCTTTCCCTCTTCTTCTAGCATTTTCTCTCTTGTTTGGAGGCAGAAATAACTCATTTTTGGTCTCCAAACCCCTATTAATATGAAAGTTTCCTTTAGTTGCATTATAGTCCTCCAACTCTTGACTATTTGAATTTCAACTTCCCATTATTTTATTTGGGCCTCTATTCTCATCAACTATGACTTTTAAGCCCCTTTTTGGACAAATTACAATTTTGTCCTTAATTCTTGTAAAATCTCCGGGTTTCTAATTTCCATGTTTCGCATTTCAATTACGAAACATTCAAGTGCCTACAAAATACTAAACGTGTTGAAAAGCAGTAGGTTATATTTCGGCGTTACAAAATGGGCCACAGGCCCATTGAGTAGTGAATACAAAAATATGAATCTTTCACAATGCTCCCATTTCACAACTGGGAACTTTGTGCTTTTTAGTTGGGGAAAATGCGTGTAAATCTAGAGTGTGAAGAATTTGAGAAAGAAGCTGGAAAATTTATGCGTACCTTGAGCGGCGTCGAAAGCGTGTTTGGTCATAGGCGTGTGGGTAGTGCGCATCTCCCAGTATGTCTGACACATGATGACGTGACACATTTAATGCAGTTGTTGATATTTTACCCCTATATATAGAGGTTAGGTTACGAATGCTGCATCTTTTACCATTTCATAAAGGCTTTCACTTGTTGCAATTTCGTTTCTTTTGTGCTGCTGCGAATCGTTGCATCAAATCCATCGTCGGAGCCTCCTTGATGTCTTTCAATTTTTCGATGAGTTTTTACCAACTTCGTTTGCATTGCTTTTGCTGAGGGTGCGTCCACCATTCATTTATGGGGCTCTAGTGACGAAGCTATAGGCGGTTTCTGGGATTGAGTTTGGGGTCATCCCATTAGGTTTGGTTATTAATATGTTGTTAAACCTCCAAAGGGGGTTTCCTTTTATCTCTCTCGGGTTTTGATGCCTTCACTCCTTTAAGGTCTCAGTGATCATTTTTTTTTGTTTGTAGTATGGCCATAGGTCAAGAAGAGACTTCTATAAATTGGGCCAGGCGTAAGAGGGCAACCCCCTAGGAATCGCCCACTGCAAGCAGCCTTGTTGCTGCTATGTCTATGGAGGAGTTGAGATTCTTTTGCCAAGTTTCGGATGACATTAGTCTGGAGTTGTTAGACGGAGCAGCTATCTCAACTGTAGGATGAGCAGATAATAGCGCCTACTTCACCCTGGAGCAGTTTGTTGCGGGACTTCGCTTTCCCATCAAGTCATTGGTGAAACAGTTCTTGCACTTTACCCGGGCACCTCCTGTACTCTGTCCCACATGCGACGTCTTTTGGATCGCCCATGGGTTACGGTGTCACTGAACTCTGCAGTTGCATATCTCCTTTGGTAGAGATTTGATCTCATTACTTTAAAGCTTGGTATTGGGGGCCGCCTATCTATGTCGGCCCACAGTCCCCGGCTACAATTCATAACAGGGCTCCTGGACTCCCCTAAGACTGAAGCCAAATGGGTCGACTAAAGGGGTTGTTTTGGTTAAGGGTCTGTGGCACGAGACATCGAGCTCTCTAGGGGTTCCCTTTGACCTGAATCAGTCTCTCTCCTTCCCAGGTTTGTCTTAGCTTAGCGAGACTCATGCTCCCCTAGGTCGTTTGTGTTTTTGACATGCCTCTCATTTCCGAAATTTTGTGTGTTTTGACACATTCCCTTTTTTAAAACTTTTGTAGGTAGGCGCAGGCGTGGCTAGCTAGTTAGTTGGGTTGAGAAGGCTAGTCTGGAGCGGATCAAACGACTTCTAGAGATCACCGAGGGGGAGCGCAACCACGAGCTTCTCTTATCCTTGAAGGTTATGGGAATTAATTTAGCCCCTTCCCACTATATAGTTGTCCCATCCCCCTCCCGAGGCTGTAGGCGGGAGGCTTGTTGGGGATAACACTTTATTGTTCTTGACCACTAATTCAAATCTGGGCTTATGAGTTAGAGGCTCAAGAGTGAGGTCGTAGAAGGAGCCTTGGTGAAATTGTTTGGCCAGGCCCGATTACCTTTGGTGAGCAAGATCCTGACTGCCCCGAAGGCGGCGAAAGAGAAGAAGAAAGAAGAAATCAAGGTGAATGAGCTAAAATTTATTGGCGCGGGACTGGGAATTTTAATGAATTGGATGGATCAATTACTATAGTAAACTAGTGAGGAGAGGGAGGATGATGTCTGCCTTACTACTAAGTTCATTTGCACGTACATAAAGCGTGAAAGCTCTCAGGGGAGACCTGAATCTAAAGTACCCAGTGAGCGCCCCATGATCTATTTTTGATGGAGAGGCTTCGAAACGGCCGGTGTTATCATTGTGGATTCTTCTGGAGTGGACCTCGGATGCCCTACCGGCTTTGGAGGGTGCCGCCCTAGAGGCTCCCAGGGAGGCTGCGCATCGTTGGAGGATGAGGTTCCATACGGGAGGCCTCCCGATGTTGATAGAGACGTGGGGGAGCAGCCTTCATCGGGCGTGCTTGTCCCGGGTCCAGATACCACCTAGTCGATCATCGATCACTGGAGCCCCTTCAATAAGAGGGATACTTATGTTGCTCATATGCGCCACATCTACCCGTGGCCATCACATCACTTGATGGTGAAACAGAAGAGTACTCCATCCTTTTCCCCAGTTATTTGGACAAAAAGTCCTACTGCTTGTGGGGATGGAATGCACATGCCTTGACCATGATTTCACGAATGTGAAGTTGGTATGTTCCTAACCTCTTTTTTTTTGAACGCGAATTCTTATGTTGTCATCATTTTTTTTTCTAATGGCTCCTTTTTTTGTAGGTTGTTACTACTAACCGAATATGGCGCGCCCGACGCAAGGAACTATCTTGGTAGACAATCAGAAGCGAACATGACTGACTGTCTTTCGGTCGCTATCCTCGATCCTGATTCTAGATGATGCCTCGTGACGAGCTAAGTCTAGGTAGGACGGAAGGTCAAGGAGAACCTTGGAAGGGCCACGAGGGCGGAGTAGGAGGATGGCTAAGAAGCTGAGTTTCCCTGACCGTTGGATTGCGGCCCGGGTGACACAAAGGCACGGGCGGAGGATGTGGCTGGGGTCAGGCATACTGCGGTTGCGGAGAAGCTAAAGCGCCGAGGCCCAGGGGCTAAGGCCGCCGCGCCGGGGTTGAGCAGATGTCTCTTCACGAAGCTTGGGGCGCCAATGAAGTGTCCTTCGGCTGATCGGCCGGTAGAAACCAGAAAGGTATAGGGGAGGACTACTAGAAGGCCCTGGAGGTGATTTTCTCCTACGGCTATGGGTGTTGTATGTTCAAACACAACATACGCAGAGCGAAGCCCGGAGGTTGCGGGACGGCATGCCCGACTCCTCCGACCCAGCGGCTGCAGAGGAGTTCTTTGCGAGACCCGGGTGCTGGTCGGCGGTTACTAAGGGCGGTTGCGACGGAGGTGGATTTGGTCGGCGGAGCTGAGGATTTTAAGGAGAATGCCTTCGTTGGGGATCAGAGTTGATTTTGCTTGCCTTCATCGGGCGTGTTTGTCCCAGGTCCAGATACCACCTAGTCGATCATCGATCATTGGAGCCCCTTCAATCAGAGGGATACTTATGTTGCTCACATGCGCCACATCTACCCCATCAGCCATCACATACTAGTGGTGGCGCTTTAGAAAGTAGCCGTCCCTTTCCCCGATTATTTGGACAAAAGTCACACTTTGTGCGTGTGGGAGCCCGGAATGCATGCCTGACCATGATTCAACGAGACCACGAAGTTGGTATGTTCTAACCTTTTTTTTTTTTTTTTGAACGCGAATTCTTATGTTGTCATCATTTTTTTCTAATATCTCATAACATAGGTTGTTACTACTCTTGAATGGCACGCCAACATAGGGAACTCACATCTTCGGTACGGACGTCTTGAGCATTGTGGCCTTAGTAACTCGATGTTTGTCTCCAATCCACAATTCCCTAGATGATGCTCGGCAAGGCGAGGCTAAGTGCAGGTGTTGGGCGGAAGGTCGGAGGGCCTTGAAAGGGCCACGGGAGGCGGAGAATGGGAGGGATGGGGCTGGGAGGGCTGGGAGTTTCCCAGCTTCAGCTTCAGGTTGCGGCGAACTAAAGGCCGCGGGCGGAGGATGGCTTGGCTGGGGTCAGACGCCACTAGCGGTTGAGAGGAAGCTAAAGCGGCGGGGCAAGGCGCCGCACAGGTTGAGCAGATGTCTCTTTGCTAAAGCTTGGGGCGGCAAAGATGAAATTAATCCTCAGCCGGTCTGGCCGGTAAAGACAAAGAAGGCATAGAGAGGAGGGACACGAAGGCCACGAAAGTGATTTCCCGCCTCTGTTTATGGATGTTGTTTGTTGAAGCAGCATCATGGAAACGACTAGAGGTTCCAGCGGCATGCTGACTCCTCGACCGGCTGCGGGTTCTTTGAACTAGCGCATGGTCCCGGCGATTCTCGAGGTGGCTGCGGTCGAGATGGATTTGGTCAGTCGACCAAGGATTCTAAGGAAGAATGCCTCAGTTGGGATCGAGTTGACTCCCTTCACGCCACAGTAGCGTCTATTAGGCGTATTTTAATGAAATAGTATTTTTGGTATACTCATGAAATGAATCCCTACTATTCCTCATCCTTTCTGAGAACATTAGCTAGGGTAGTTAAGTCTTTTAGAAGCTAGGAGCTGGTTGGGATTACGCCTAGGCTAGCAAGCAAGACAACGATGTAGGCTTTAGTCGACGGGCTTAGAGCTACTGGTGCACTTAAACATGTGTTAGCGAGCTATGAGCCATAAAGTGGTGATAGTCTAAAACTCCTCTATTTTTAAATTGGATTTTCAAATATATTTTCGGAGCTTAAAAGGTTCATTTAAATATAAAATTATGGAGCTTTCACCGGATTATGTTTGCGAAATTAATGAAAAGAAGCGAGAATTCGGCATAAAAGATTTGATAGCATAGTGCGAGAAAAAAGGGCCAATGTTGAGCATCAAATTTCGGTCTTCAGCGACATTATATGTGTAGCGATCCCCCATCGAGTGCTCACGAAAGGTACCAGCAACTTGTAACGTCTCTATTACCATCTAACTTGTGGCGCCCAACCGCGAAGTGTGCTCCGTCTTACTAAACTTGAAACTATCTTTTATTTTACCATACCATTAACTTGTTCATTCATGTCTTTACATTAAACATTTAACTTGAAATATAGTGCGTAGTGCGAGGATTACAAAATATATTCAAAACTCATTAAATGAGAGTATTCGACATATACAAATTTTACATTGCTACAACAAAACATGCAAAAAATAGACCAGGTCTTGGTGGGCACCTAGTAGTGTGTTGGCCTCGAGTTCTTGATGTGGATTCTCAGGACTTCTTGTTTTACATTTCTCACTGTACCTACGGATGAAACACTGTACTAAATATAGCTTAGTGGGAAATAATATGTGGGCGACCTCACAATAAAGTCATCACACTTTACTAGTTGCATATCATTTTCTTTGTTATATACTTATACACATGGTTATTCATGTTTTAAACATATCATTTACATATGTATACATTTATCATACTTATTCTTCTTATCATATTTCATTTCATATCATCTTTCATTAACACTTTTCTTCTTATGCTTATCACTGTATACGTATCATCACATAACAATGTTATGCTTATCATATCATGTCATGTCATTTGCATATTCTTGTTATTTATTTTATGTTTTATGCTTGCAAATACCTTATAAGTGGATACGGGAACTATAAGGACCGTGTGTTATAATCATTGTATGAAGACAGTGGTATAAGGACGATGTCTTGTAATCATTATACGAGACAATGAAGGTATAAAATCAGAAGGCATGTTATCATTTATGCGAGACAATGACCATCTATAAGGGCCCGAAGGAGCTGTAATGACCAAAATAGGGCCAATTGATCAGTAATGCTGCAATCTTTTCTCCCTAATAGGCATGCCCATCTATCTCTCTACTAAGTTTCTAAAGCTGAACTGATACGTTTCTTTTATTTCATTTACAATATCTCTACGTATCAGAATAACTTTCATGTACGATATTTTCTTATCATTTTTGCATGCATCTTTATTCTTGTATTATTTAGACATTTATACGTTTTTCTATATGTCTTCATTACATAGTTATATTTTCATCCCTTAACCAAGGAATAACACTACATTTAAAAACATTAGCAAATGAGGACAAAAAACAATGTTTGCCCTCTGTTTGGATCGTAGGCGAGTCTGAGCATTTTTCATATAATTTATATACTTGTACGAACCCTTTCATTCACTTATTATGATTCTCATTAATCCAGTAGACGATTGTTGGGGCTTAGCAGGAAGGAAGACAAAATCTAGCGATAGGTACGCTGAAGCAGAGCCCGCTACACTGAGCGGAGGTTACGCTGGCGGACGGGCATATAAAAGCAGCGGCTCGAGTCCGCCTGGCGGAGCCTCCGCTGGCATGAGCTCCTACGGCACGGCGTGGAACCTCTGTGAGAACATAAATGGTCAATTTTGGCCATTTTCATCATTCTTTTAAACAAATCAACCTCTTTCAAAACAAAACCTTAGACCCTGACGAAATTGCGCCCCAATACCTAAATTTTATAATAAGAATTATTATATATTTAGGGTATAGTGGAGCTGACTTAGGTATTTTTAAGAATTGTTAGATGAATGTTGATTAAATAGTTATTGAATGCGGAGATAAACCCAAGTGAAAGAGAAAATATGGAAATTGTAAAATAGGGACTTCAAGGGTCAATTGCGAATAAGTTTAGATGTATGCAAGTGAAATTAGGAGAAATAAATGAAACGAGGAAAAATAATAGGAGACTTAAATGAAGAATAATAGAGAAATAGAGGGACTAAATATAAAAATAAAGAAAAAAAAAAAATCAAAGGAATGGGCATGTGGCATGTAGGAAAAGAGGAGAAATTTCCTCCTTTTTTAAGAATACGATTAAGGGTGATCCATAAAGAAGGAAAACTAAGAAAAGGAGATAATTTAGAGTAGAAGCTCTCAACTGCTCTACAGATTCAGCGATAGGACCATGGAGTGCCGGCGGCAGAGGGAAAATCCTTCCTCACTCATGACAAGACCTCGCAAGTAGAGACCTAATCGGGGAGTTTCGATTAAACTCTAGGAGGTAGGTCTTCTCCTACTTTGGTTATTTTCACCCTAAGGATCGTGGTGGCGTGTTATCTCTGGCCTTGTACGTTCATTGTGATTTTAAACCATGAGAAGCCTGCCACATTGTGGTCTGCTAACTAAACCTTAGAGCTGATTTTGATACTGGTTAAAGGGAATTGGTGGGTGAGTCCTTCTAGTAATTGTATCCACATCAATGAACTTGATGTTAGGCTTTTGAATTTCTGATTTGACCTTCAGAGACTGCTATGGTCCTTTTACCGAGGTCACCTCAGCTAGATCGGGTCGGGTCGGGCTTAGTCCGGGGCCGGTCAACTAAATTCTGATCTTAGAACGGGTTCCTGTGGTCGAAATAAAGAGGAATTTGAAGTAAGTCCTTCTGGTAAATTGTAGCCACATCAATGAACTTGATGTTGGGGGCTTTTGGGAGCTTCTCAATTCGATCCCTGTGAGACCAAGTTATGATCTTTTACTCCGAATGTACTCAAACGCGAGGTCACCATAGAGGTCAAGTGCACAGAGGTCAACATACCTCACGCAACGTAGGTCGGCAGGTCAAGCACTCATGCAGCCAGAGGTTAGCGTGACCTCATGCAAATGTAGGTCAATAAGGTCAAGAGACCTCATGCAGCAGAGGTCAGCAGACTCCATACAGAGGTCGCACCCACATCCTCAGAGGTCACAGACCCGTCCCAGTCTCAAATATCTTACCAGTCACTGTCTAGGTTGACTACGTATGACCTCGAACTTCGGAAGGTCATAACTCCTTCGTCCGAACTCCGTTTCGGGTGTTCCTAGACTCTATCGAAAGCTCATTGAGTCAAGAATTCATCCATATGCCTGAGGGGGATAGAATATGTTAGACCGAGGTGTCGAATCGAGTTTACCGGTGGTCAGCCAGCTCACCAACAATAATGAATGGGTGTGACTACGTATGACCTCCAATTTCGGAAGGTCATAACTTCTTCATCCGAACTCCGTTTCTGGTGTTCTTAGAGTCTATGAAAAGATAATTGAGTCAAGATTTCATCCATATGCCTAAGGAGGATAGAATATGTCAGACCGAGGTGTCAGACCGAGTTTACCGAGGTCGCAGTCAGCTCAGTCACAAATCCGGCTGGGTGTGACTACGCATGACCCCAACTTCGAAAGGTCATAACTTCTTTGGGTCCTAACTCAAGCTTTCTGGTGTTCTGACCATGGAAAGCCCATTGAGTCAAGAATGGCGCATTCATATGCCTGAGGAGGATATAAATGTCAGACCGAGTCAGATCGAGCTATCGAGGTCGCCAGCTCAGTCATCTCTGTAGTCACTGGCTGTGTTAACTCTACTTACACCTCCAACTTGGTCATAACCTTTCGTCTCGAACCTGCTTGGCAACACCATGAACCACAGCCTCGTTAGTCCACCTTCATAGAGAAGCTATTAATAAACTCATATTAAAACCTCTCAGTGTCCATCCCAATCAAACGCCAGATACTACTGTCATATTTCAGCCTAATGGTTTGGAATAGCGGTCAACATGAGTATGCCAAACTGACGATTCTACATCGAATCAAAATGCCATGTTTCGGGCTTGATGTCCCCACTTTCGTCATCAACACGCAAGAAATGAGTCATCGTTTTATCGTTATTTTGTCGTCGGCAATATAAAAATAAGTTAACGCGTTAACGAAAGAACAGTGGCGCAACAGAACGCGCGGTCGGCGGTATCTTTGAAGATTATACGGGGCGGAATAATCGAAATGGTCGAAGTCCGGTCGATTAACGAAGAGCGCGTAACCGCTTCGGCGGATACCACCATCCGTTTATGTCCCCGGTCGGCTCATCGGCGATTATAACAACGATCCGCCGCGACGCACGATACCGGCGGCATCCGTCACGCGAGCGCCCAAACTTATCGCCGCCATACGGATATACTCATCGATCGGCGTCGTCAGCCCATGATCCGCGTTTCGCAGATTCAGTCAATGTAAGGCGACACCACGATATTATGCGATTCACAAACGGTCCAAATGAATGCGACTCAAGAAATGTTCAATATAAACAAGATCACGAAACTAATCAAAAAATTTGAATGGTAAATAAACAGAACAGCCAGTCCAAATATTATCGCGATAAATGGGATTTCTATGGTATATGCTTAAATCTTCATAAATTGGAATTGTGAAATGAATTGTTGCATTGAAATTCGGCGATGTGACGGCAAATGATTTGAAATTGAAAGCATAAAATAAATAAAGATGAGTATATGTCAATAAGAAAATGGTTTAATGTTAAACGGCGTCGAGTTACATCAATATTGAAATAGAATTGAGAAACCACTAAGCGCTGAAAATAAAGTATTATAGTTTTATCTATATGTTTCGAGTAGACAAGAAGGGAAACAAGATCAGGCAAATGCTAGAATACAGGAGAGAGTACTCAGATATATATACCCGGTCATTTGCATATCATCTCTTTAACAAGTGGTATTTTAGAAACAAAAGGTTAAAACCTAACCTTGATTTTTGTATATCATTTTTGAAAGGGCATAGAATGCCTTCTTTGTAAATATTTTGTTAATTTTTATGGGCCTACCGAATTGCTTTGAAATTTGTAATGATAGTGGGGCTTCGCTCAAACTGAAACTGCTCCAATCAAACAAATTACCAAAAATGCTTTAATAAGATAAATAAAAATGTCGGAGTAAACCGGGCTCCGGTTCGGATCCGCCAATCGGGTCAGGCCGGGGATTCGAGTCGTGACACTTTGAAAAAACAAATAAAAGAATTGAACCGCGCCCCCGGTTTCTGGCTCGACTCTACTAACGGCCTGGCCCGCTCTGGGGTCATTTTGGTATCGTGAGCCTGTGTTTGCATTTCCGGAAAAGGCCCTAAACGATTTTGAAAAGGATTTTGAAATGGTATTTGACATACATTGCATTTGCATTTAAAGGATGATATGACTCTAACGCCGATCTTGTCTAGCCTTAATAGTAAACATGGAGAGTCTGCGCCCAAAGGGTCGGCAGGATCAAGAAATCGTCCTGATAGTCCTGCTAGTGTGATAGGTGGACAAGCATCTCATGCCCCACCAATGAATGAACCGGAACAAGTGGTAGGAGGTACTATGGGTATCCTCCAACAGTTAGCTCAAACTTTGCAAAGAGCCGGGCAACCAGCTGCAAATGTTCCGTAGCGATCAGCCATTGAGAGAATGGCAAGGTACCGACCGATAGACTTTCTTGGAAAGAAAGAAGATGAGCCTCTCGGTCGGCGTAGAATTGCTCGTAGAGGACCGGAGCGAATTGTTTTGTACAAATGCATTGCATAACTCGAAGAGAAGCCGAATGTGCAAATTCTCATTACTAGCAGATGAGGCTTATCTGGTGGGTTTCCGGACCAGACCACACCACCGTAAAGAGTTACATGGAGGTTCTTTGATGAGTTCAAGAAGTATTATGTGGGTCATCTATTTAATAATATGCTTACGAGAGTTTCATAATTTGAAACAAAGGCAATTAAGTGTAACCGAATATGTTAGAGAATTCACATGGTTGAGCAAGTATGCTCCCGAGATGCTAGTAAGCGAAGAAGAGAAGTGCCATAAATTTGAAGACAGCCTAATCGACCACATTTGAGCCCATGTCACAGGATTTTTCCATGATGATTTCTTCAAAATCACAACATGTGTTCTAAATGTGGAACGAGTGAAGAAAGAGGAAAATGAAAGGAAAGATAGAAGATAGGGAAAGAAAAATTCCTTTGGCTACCAAGTGCTCACTAGCAGCGAGTAAGAGATTCAGTGGGACCACGGGTTCCAAAGTGTACTTACGCCTGTGCCACCTGGCAGAGAGACTATTCACCGGCGCCGTGGCTGCAAGTGCACCAGTAGGTGCTTCTAGAGGACAAGACATTCCTCGTTGTTCCCATTGTGGAAGAAAAAACAAGGGAGATTGTTGGAGATTGACCGGTGCTTGCTTGGGTTATGGATCCATGGAGCACAAAATACGAGTGTACTCGGGCACGTCCCTCCATAGCACCCCAAACTGGGGGCAATGTATCATCAGTCCAGAAAGGCAGCAAAGGTGTTGCATCACTAAGTGTTCCGAGACAAGGGACACAAACTTTGGGTAGGCAAGATGGTCGGTTCTACCAGAGCATATGCAATGAAAGCAGTAGAAGATACCGACGCCCCAGATGTGATAGTCGGTAATTTTACTATCTTTGATACTATTATGCATGCATTGATAGATCCAGGATCGACTCATTCATATATATGTACTGACATACCCAATCTCTGGGGTACTTATCGAGAGTGAAACCAAGTATGACATCTTGGTGACAAACC
Organism: Tetrastigma voinierianum; assembly: GCA_016808115.1. Classification (NCBI taxonomy): domain Eukaryota; kingdom Viridiplantae; phylum Streptophyta; class Magnoliopsida; order Vitales; family Vitaceae; genus Tetrastigma; species Tetrastigma voinierianum. The sequence goes on along the minus strand of JAEQBH010006960.1, from coordinate 7,135 downwards.
CGCTCGGGCATAGAGTTATTGTGATTAGAGTGTATAGAAATTTCCCTATCCGAATATGAGAGTATTAGTTTCCTGGGGATTTGATCTAATTATCCTTCAGAGAATTGGATGTGATATTGGAGATGGTAGAGAAACCAAGTTTGAGGTAAAGGAAGATGGATCCTTGTTTTATAAGGATAGGATTTGTGTACCCAATGATTATGAATTAAAGAAACCATTTTTGGAAGATATAAAAGGTCGTGGTGGGATCGACTAGAGGGTAGTCAGATGGGGATACATCCCTTTAGTTAAAATTGCTATAAACAATGTAGCTTCAATCAAGAATTGAAATGGCGCCTTACGAGGCTTTATATGGGAGAAAATGTAGAACACTATCAGGTTGGACGAAATTTAGTGAAAAGAAAGTGAGTGGCCCTGATTTGGTACAAGAGACTGAAGAAAAAGTGAAAAAGATTAGAGAAAGATTGAAAGTGACCATCGATAGATAGAAATCATATGCCGACATGCAAAGAAAAGAAATTCGATATAAGATCGGCGAGAAAGTGTTTTTGAAAGTATCACCTTGGAAGAAGGTGATGAGATTTAAGAAAAAGGGCAAGTTGAGCCCTAGATTTATTGGGTCTTATGAAGTAATCGAAAAAGTGGGTCCAGTGGCATATAGATTAGCATTACCTCCGGACTTGGAAAAGATCCATAATGTTTTCCTTGTTTCGATGTAGAGGAGGTACCCGACGTATCTGGCCACATGTAGTCCTTCTGAGACAATTGATTAGACTTATTTGACCATAGAAGAAAGCTAGTACATATTTCGTTCACGAAGTGAAAGAAATTTGCAAATAAGAAGATCTGCTAGTCAAAGTGCCGTGAGAAACCACAAGACCGGTTAGCCACTGGGAAAGTAGTTGTGTTCCATGTAGCGTATCCTCAATCGGGTTGGATTAAGGTAAATTTTCTGATCAAATTTTTTGCTTATGCAGAGTCAGAATCGCCCCAAAATACCCTAGAATTTTTATAATAAAATTATTGTATATTCCATATGAATTTCGGGGCCATCTTAGTATTTTCTGGGAATTGTTAGACGAATATTATTAAATGATTATTGAATCAGAGATAAACCCAAGTGAAAAAGAGAAAATAGGAAATTAAAATGGGGACCTATGGTCAATTGTAAAATAAGTTTAGATGTCTAAGTGAAATTAGGGAGAAATAAATGAGCAAGGGAAAATAATAAGAGACTGAAATGAAGAATGTGAGAAATAGATGACTCAAATATAAAAAGAAATAAAGAAAAAAAAAATCAAGGAATGGGCATGTGACATGTAGAAAAGAGGGAGGAAGTTTCCTCATTTTTAAAGTACGATTAAGGGTGATCCATAAAAGAAGGAAAACTGAGAAAAGAGGAGATAATTTAGAGTGAGAAGCTCTCACTTCTCTCTAGATTCCCAACGATCGGACCATAGGTCTCAGGCGAAGCAAGAGGGAAAATCCTTCCTCGTGACAAGACCTGCAAGTAGAGACCGGAATCGGGGAGTTTCGACAAACTCTATGAGGTAGGTCTTCCTACTTTGGTTATTTTCTACCCTAAGGATTGTGTGTGGTGGTTATCTTGCCTTTAGGGGAATGTTTGTTGTATTTTAAACCATGAGAAGTCGCTACATTGTGGTAGTGCACGCGAACCTACCTTAGAGCTGGGATTTTTGGGTACGAAGTGAAGGAAATTTGGTAGTGAGTCCTTTCTGTTAATTGTAGCCACATCAATGAACTTGATGTTAGGCTTTGAATTTCGGATTTGGACCTCTTTTAGACCAGGTTATGGTCCTTTACCGAGGTCATCAGCCAGACTGTCGGGTCGCTGAAGGTCCGGGGCCGGTCAACTGGGGCCTGGATCTTAGAACTGGGTTTTGGGTCAGAAACATGAGAATGAAGTGTCCTTCTGAGGGGCTCAACAGAATGCCATCAATGAAATTGATGTTAGCTTTAATTCTCAATTGGATCCCTGTAGACCGTTATGGTCTTTTTTACTCCTGAAGCATTGAAATGGCAGAGGTCCCTTTATGGTGTCATGCAAACAGGTCAACATACCCCATGCATAGTCGCAGTGGTCACAGACCATGCAAGTGAGGTCAGTAGACCTCATGCAAAGAGGTCAGACTCATGTGCCAGAGGTCAAGAGACTCATGCAACAGAGGTCACAGATCCAGTGCAACAGGAGTCCGCAGACCTCATCCCGTAGAGGCCGCACTTCAGTCCCGTAGAGCCCCGCCTGTCCGGGGCCAGCCTCGCCTCTGTCTGTGCTGATCACACGCCCTCCAACTTCTGAGCACATAGCTCCTTCGTCCGAACCCTGCTTTCGTGCTCCTGACCTATGGAAAGCTCATTGAGTCAAGAATTCATCCATATGTCACATGAGTATAGAATAATGAATCATGGTGTCAGACTGAGTTTACTGAGATCAGAACAGTTTCAATACCACTGGCCGGGTGATCATTATTGACCTCCAACTTCGAAGGTCATACTGGTCCGAACTCCGTTTCGGGTGTTCTTAGACTCTATGGAAAGCTCATTGAGTCAAAAATTCGTCCATATGCCTGAGGAGGATAGAATATGTCAGGACTGAGGTGTCAGACCGAGCTTCACTGGAGGCCATGTCGGTCAGCTCAGTCATCATCAGGTGACTACGATGCACCAACTCGAAAGGTCTGTCTCTTCGTCCGAATCAAGCTGGTGTTTCACCCACAAAGCCCATTGAGTCGTTAATACTATCCATATGCCTGAAGAGGATATAAAATGTCAGATCGAGGTGTCAGATCAAGTTTATCAAGGTCAGGTCAGCTCAGTCAGTTCAGGTCAGCTCGGCTGGGTTAACTACGTATGACCTCCAACTTCGGAAGGTCATAACTCCTTCGTCCGAACTCCGTTTCGGGTGTTCTTAGACTCTATGGAAATACCATTGAGTCAAGAATCCATCTATATATAGCTTGTTTAAATTGGAACTCATATTAAACTCCGAAAATCAATCCTAACCAAAACTACTAGTACGACTTAAGATTTGCTTCTTGTTATTTGAATAGGGACTAATGAGGAGGAAAGCCAACTGAGATTGAGATTCCAAGGATTGGAATCAAAGTGTGCAAGGGTTTTTGGGTTTGTTCCCATCATTCACTTCTATTCCACGTTTCAAGTTTTGCATGTTTGTTCTTCTCACTTCTATTCTTATTTTATATTTGGTAGTTTACCAAGTAAATATGAAACAAGTACATGAATGAGTATACGAATGAGTATGTGAATGAGTATATGAAATGAGGTTATAATCGAAAGAAATTCTTGAAAAGACGTATCTACGAAAGTGAAGGTGGATCTGAAATGTGGTGCATTGGAAACCGAATAATTGAATGATATACGTATCGAATCGCTCGATCGGATGCACCAATCGACATCCGCCACAAGGCACCTTAAATTGTCGAATGTCCCACTTGGCTGGATGCAATCATCCGGCCATGATATATGACATTGAAGCAGTCAGCCCCACTTGGCGATGCACCAATCGGCATCCGTCATGATGGCGATTTATTATTTACTTCATACCACATGTCGGTGCACCAAACCAGTCCTGTTTATGATGGGAGACCGAAATGTTAAATGTGTAAGCACATTACCGAATGATAGTTGCAGTGGATTCATCAAACTAATCGCCAAAAATGAATTTGAAATTAATGGTCGATAACAGGGCGGGATTCATTAAAATGTAATCCAAAAACGTGGAATTGGGAAGAAGTCAAGGTGAAATAACCAACATTGACGAGTATAAAATGGGATTTCTATGTATATGCTATAAATCACTATAAATTGAATTGTGAAATGAATTGTTGCATTGAAATTAAAGTGATGTGGATTTGGTAAAATTATTTTAGAAATTGAAAGTATGCTAAAAAATAAATAGCATGAGTATATGTTGAATTAATAGGCATGATTTAATGTTAAATGTCGAGCTGCATTGAATATTGTAAAAATAGAATCCGATAGAACCACTACATGAAATGCTTAGCGTATATTTCCCATCTGCATGCTACAGGTTTCGAAAGTAGATAAGAAGTGGAATAAAAGATCGTAAGCAGTAGCCTATGCAGAGAGTACCTGAGTATAGCTCACAGAGAGAGTACGCTTATAAGATATATCCGCCATTCAGATATCATCTCTTTTTAACAAGTGGTATTTCAAACAAAAAAGGGTTAAAACTCAACCTTGATTTTTGTATATCATTTTGAAAGGCATAGAATGCCTTTCTTGTAAATGTATTTTGTTAATGTTTACAGCCTGTCTAATTCGTTTTGAATTGTAAATGATCGTGGGTCGTCTAAACTAAAACCGTCCGCAACTAAACAAATTAATTAAACGTTTTAATAAGATAAATAAAATGTCTGAGTAGTCCGGTTCCTGGGTTTCTGATCCGCAATCTAAGGCCTGCCTAGGATTCAGCCGCGACACTTTTTTGAAAAAGAAACAATAAAACAAATAAAAAGAATTAAACGAAGGTCCCCGGGTTCGGTTCTACTTACAACTGGAATGGGCCGCTCTGCCTATAAAATACACATGTATTGAAGAGTGCGTTCTCTCCAACCTAACTAAACAAATATTCTTCAACAAGTTCCATACTAGTATTCCATATCTTGGCTTTTCTTTAACTTTTTTTTCTCCTCTCTTCTTCCTTCTTCCTCTTTTCTTCCCTTTCTCTTTCTTATCTTCTTCTCTTTCTTTCTCTTCTTCCGCTTCTGCTCCTATACCAAAGCATACATGAGATATTTTGTTTTTCATTAATAAGGCCATGTTTGGCCTCAGCAATTTTAGACATTGGGTTTTTCGCTATCAGTCCTTATTTGCTATTATTTGTAATTAAATTTCAATATTTCTATATGGGCATATAATCTTCTTATCGAAGGACTTTAGGTCATGAATTGTGAACATTAATTCTACCCTTGACCCTTAGATTAAATTCGCTTTTTTTTTTTTGCTTATTTTATTTTATTTTAAAATAGATATTTACTTTTATTATACTTAAACACAAGAGTAAACCACTGCGATAATCATGACATAATACGAAGAAGGTCTTAACGCGATTGCAATGTCGCGACATAACTATGACATCAACTGTGCCAGCAAAGGAAAAGAATGTTGAATGTGTCAACATCATTACGACATTGAGGCGAAGACTGCCACGTCGCAACAACACAACTCAATGTTGCAACATCAAAAGCAGCCCTACCAGTCAAACTATAACATCCATCCAATGCCGCGACATCGCCCCAACATGGCTACGACATTGGCAAAGGCTTTAGAACAACAAGATTCAATGTTGCGACATCACACCATTGTCGCGACATCACCAGTGGTGATCACAATGAACTTATCACCAATGTCCCGACATCACTAAAAGATCATAATTGTAAAGCAGCAAATAGACATCAACATGTGAACTACAAGCAACAGACAGACATCAGAAAAAGAACGGGCAGAGCTTAAGGCATCAAGCAAGCTATGTCAGTGACATCAACTCAATGTCGCATCAATTAAATGTCACGACATCGTAACAAAGAACTGCTATAAATGTAACATCATACCTTCCGAAAGCATCCAAGTTGAAACACTACGAGCAATCAGCGACATCAACTGGTCACCTGTAATCAAGAGGGCAATGTCGCGACATCGGAATTAATCTGCAACACTGCATCTCAATGTCGTGACCATGGACAAAAATTTCGGTTTTTTCGGCCGATATTTCACAAATATCTTTTCTAAGTGAGTTCTAAAAGAAAACGCACGTAAATTCTCGCTGTCCGATTTTTCCGAAAATTCCGACTCTTTTCCGATTTTTCCGATAAATACCATATTTCTCCGAAATTTTCTCCGATATTTATGATTTTTTCCACGCTTTTTCCTTTTGTTATTTTGTCAAAATCTCAAAATTGTTTCCATTTTATTTGAACCCACCCAAAAATGTGACAATTACACACTCCAACCACCAAGCCATTGATTCCAATTATTATATATAGTGCAAACTTTTTTTATATTATCTTATTATTTATTTTTTCATAATCCCTTGCCAAACCATATGATTACAATATTTTATTTTATTTTATTTTCTTTTTATTTTATATTATAACTTATAATATTTTTAAATCAAATATTAATTTTAAAATGAAAAGAAGTAAAATAATATTATTTAAAATTTAAAATTATAATATATTATTTAATCTATCTACATAATATTTATAATAATAACAAAAACAAATAAATAATCTCTCTTAACATAATAATATTCGAATAATATAATAAATAAAACATATTTAATTTAATAATTACTAATCCATTTGATTTTAATATACCTTAATTAAGATATGAATCATTTCATCATCTATATAATTAAAAGGAAAAATTTTAATCGAACCGATATTTTGTAAAAATTTTTCACCGATATTTACCGATATTTCCGTGAAATCAGTTTCATCATATATCCGCTGCCACCGATATTTTGATCCTTGGTCGTGACATCATCATGACATCAATTGATTAGTAAAACCGAGAATTTTCCTAGGAGGGAGGAAATTGCCTGCGCACATCAAATTTGATCCACGATATCGACAACTTGATGTCGCGACATCACCACAACATTAGTAAACAGCATAATTCTTGGGTTTGAGATGCGTGATTCTTACCTCGTTTTTAGGGCTCAAGACTTAAGCTTATATATAGAAGCTCCTAGGGAATAGTGTGCAGCCTTTCAAAGAAACTCAAGTGCCTAGAAGAACCTAAGTCTATCAGATATATTTTTATCTTATTTTATTTTCTTTTTATTTTTCGGAGTTTGATCTGAGTTGAATTCTAAAGCTGAAATTATTGCATATCTAGTTTTCAATTATGTTTGAACTTGATTGGATTTAGAAACTTTCAGAATTCATTTCGCTTCGCTTAATCACGCTTCAATGAATTTATTTCAGAATAAACTAGTCATTGTGGATTTTAGATTCAAATTTGAAAGACTAAACTTTCTTTTTCGAAGGAATTAGGTGATCTCGATACCCATTGTAGCAACATTATAAAGTTGTGGGTATGAACTGGGTTTATTCAATTAATATTGTTT
>JAEQBH010006959.1:0-96076 GCA_016808115.1 Tetrastigma voinierianum | reverse complement strand
ATAGACAGATAATGCAAGCCTTCCAATGTAATTGGTATCTCATCCTTCAAATCTAATAAAATTTTCTATCTCCGTGATTAGATCTTTGCTAACACGAGCAAGATCCTTCATCGACTAAGGAGAAACCTCTCGATTAACTAAATTGATACATCATCTAATTAATCCTCACACCATGAGTAAATTAGTGATCTATCAAAGTAATTTTTCTAAAGTTCATTAGTTCCAAGATATTAGTCTAATATACCCCTAAGTTACCGTCTACTCCTCAGAATCTCCATCTCTGTGTCACTCAGAGGGCCTCTTGGAAATCAGAGCAAAGATACAGCTCTTTTTGGGTATAAGCTACTAATATTCCGAACAATTCATTATATGAATAATACCAATTATATAAATTCAGTTTTCAAACCCACAAAATAACTGAAAAACTGAAAATTTGAATGTTCAACAATTAATCCCCACCTCTAGAGGGTGTTTAATGTTCCATTACTAGATTCCAATCATCACTAATCAAACAAAAAGTAAGAAAATGAAGAAAGAAATCAAGAGAAAGAAGAGAAAAACCCAGATTTGAGCTTCCAATCTTCCTCAACAAAGAAGAAATCAGACATCGAGTACAAAGACCTAAATCTCTTCAATAGAAATAAAAATATGCTCTAAAACTACTCTAAGATCTATTAAAAATAAAAATCTACAGCAAAAACTAAGAAAATGGGCTGTTTAGAGAGAGAAAACCCATGAGAGAGAGAAAATCCAGATTTTTAGCTTCAATCTTTCTTTGAACCTTAGTGAAATCTGAATCTCTGATATACAGCACCGAAATATCTTCATTAGAAATACAAATCTTCTCTAAAACTACTCTAAAATCTAAAAGAAATAAAAATCTCCAGAAAAACTGAAAAAATGGGCAGTCTAGAGAGAGAAACTCCGTGAGAGAGCCTCTCAAATCTTCCCGCTTGCCTCTTTACCTAAAAAACGAATATATATATGGTCCTAGGGTGAAATGGGCTTGAAATTAGGTCAAAATATCAATTTTCGGCCTTTTTTTTCTGCTTTATAGCGCTTATGGTCACGATATGTGTTTATGTCGCGACACTATTTCGCCGCGATACATTTTCTCTGTCAGAACACCATTTATCAAGGACACCATTTCTTGCTCGCGACACTATTTCTTGTCACGACACCGCTTCGTCATGGGTATTCATTTTCCTCATTACGAATATTAGCTTCCCGTCGCGACAAATTTTCTCGATCAGAATCGATTTTTCTTCTCTAACTTGTCGGGCCATAAATTCTTCAAGCTTTAACTCGATTTGGGCTAGAGTACTTTGCCGTTGGAAAGCTCTTTGAATGGTGAATGCAGCCATGAGAGAATGTGAATCATTTGATGTTCTGATGGTGGCAGAAAATTAATCTTCTCAGAAGCCGTGAGACTCCCTAGCTTGACTATTCTTTGGAAATATATTGCTCATTTCCTTGCCAAATCACTTGCTTTTCATCAATAATCCTACAAAACTCAAGTTTAGAGGAAATTATGAGTTTTATATGAATATGGATATTAAATGCACAAAATAGCATCTGAAATGAACTCAAAACATAGATGAGTTTTGCACTCATCAAACACCCCCAAACTTGAAGTTTTGCTTGTCCTCAAGCAAAGAAAAGAAAGAAGCTATGTTTGTCCCTACAAAATGAAAGAGAAGAGTTCATTTCACCCTTTTATTTAACCAAACCGAGTAATCGCTTTGCAAGGGGTATGTGATATGTGTCTCAAGAATCACCCTTACAAGGAATATAGAAAATATGATCAAGATAATTTATTCATTTTACTAGTGAATTAATCTCATAATAGACAAATTTAGATCATGGTTCTCACTAGTGTGTGTGTGTGTGGTCTTCCTCTATCCAAACAATTGCAAGCTAGATGAGTTTATGAGAATTTAGATAAGTATGCGGATCTCCTAAGATAATTTATTTAGGTTCCATAGGCTTGTTGTTCTTATTTCACTTCACTAATGTAGGCACACACAACTCTCGGCACATCAAGTAGGTCTTTATAAGCTCAGAATAAAGGCTTGGGTAGTGGGTATTGAGTAGTCATTTTAGGCTAAAACTTACCCAAACATACATATTTTTCTGCATTGATACCCCTACTCCATCCCGGTTTTTACCATCAAGATAGTGACACTCAAACACCCCAAAACTGCTTAGTGCATCCTTCCATACTCTCATACTACTTTTCAAATTCTGCATTCTTTCAACAAACACCAAGAAGCCTTTTCTTTAAGACAAGGTTATTAGGAGGAAAGAATGTCAAAACCCCTTGCTTTCTAATTAACCCTTAGAGAGCTTTAAATCAATAGCCCTGCACTAATTGGCCTTAGGGTACTAGGTGTTTAGACACCCCTTAAATTTCCATTTGCTCTAGGGAAGGAAGGCTAATGAAATAGACTCACTCCTCCTGACTTTTTATCATGGCTTCTTTTACACTTTGATATTTTTCTCTCGGTTTTTTTTTTTTTTCCAACTTTTACTTTATTTACCAATTTGGAAGTAGTTTTTCCATAGGGAAAATAACTCCCCAAACTGCTCTTCACTACATTTCAATTATGTTCAAATCCTCATGTTATGGGTGAGTTTGGTTCTTTATCGAGGGATAGTGATGTATAGGAAGGTTATTGGCTTCAAACTTGGTTCTTTTATAAACAGAATTTTGGCTCTTTAAGGCTCAACATCTTGGTACTAGAGAAATATGCATATGCATATTAATAGGGTTAGCTTGAAAGACACAATCTTTCCAATGATGGCCTATATCATTTCTCAATTGTTGTGTTGCCTATGATTTCGCCTCAAGTGATAATAGAACAAGTTCTAGAACCTATGGAGATCAAAATTAGATGGATTCTCATAACCTCTTCAACTCCAAGCAAAATCAAGCTTAAGGGTACTTAGTGACCACGTGCATGGATTTTGAGAAACCAATGACTAAATAGCCTATTAAAGAGATAACTCATTAAGCATTAAGTCCTATTATCTCTAATATTGTCCATATCCCAAGGGTTCATTGATGGTTCTTATTGGCATCACAATAACTCCAAGCAAAACTCAATTAACTCAATAAACTCTAACTAAAAAAAATATATACCAAACTAAGATGTAAGTTAGGAAGCATCAAACAAAGTCATTATCCAGAAAGCACTTAAAATTTCATCCTCAAAGTTGTCATTTGCAACATTTGGGGTGTGACATGATAAACTAACAAAAAAAGAAACACTTCAAATCCTTTGAGATGAACATTGGGTTCCAAATGTCTAGCAATGAGCAAAAGGAAGCACAAAGTAAAAAGGGTAATAAAGAGAGTTGGAAAAGTGAACTCCCTTTGTAGTCTTGGCCACTTTGAATAGAACCTTGACATTTTCAGACATTGACATTGGTGTGTACTACTCCCTTGATACACTCATTTGCTTCTTTGGAGTCATGAAAGTGGCTTTGGCATTTTCTCAAACACTTGGTGTGCACCAACTTCCTTCACCTCAAATGAGTGAGTTTTGATTCTTCAAAACCTCCTTCAATACATGCAAATCACTCCACAATCAACAATGATCCACAAAGGTCCAAAACAAACAACTAAGTACAAAATTTTCTTCCATTGTAACTCCTTCTTGATGCTTGGAATGATGGATTGAAAATTGGGGTTCAAATAAAGGTAAGTTTGTGGGGTTTGTGATGGGTTTTGAAGCTTGAAGATGATGAAGATGATTTGGGAGGAATGTGATTTAGGATTGAGTTGGGGAGAAGAATTTAAAAGTGGTTAGAAGTTATAAGGGTTGGAGGGAAAGAGTATGGCAAGATAGAGAGCAAAGTAGGAAGAAGAAAAATGGGTTTAAAGGGTTAAAAGCCCTCGCTTTCGTGACTGCGGGTGCTGGTCACGTCAACAATTCTGCTTAGCACCCCTGTTTTTTATCCAACTTGTTATACTCATATCTCCTTCATTTGAGCTCGGAATTGGATGTGTAAGGACTCGTTGGAAAGCCTTTTCAATGTAGAATGTGCTCATGGGCTGAGGTGAACCATCAAGCCTCAATAAATACAGAAAATCAGAATGTTCAATGCTGTCCAGTTGTGAAGATTTCTTGACTTAGGTTCTCCTTGCTTTGTCTCTGCCTATATCACTTGCTATCCTTCAAAAGTCCTTCATGCTCTCAAAATTCCTCCAATGAAACCCTTAATGCTTATCTGCTTTAAACTGATCTCTTGTCTTCAATTTCCTCGCTAATGATCATGAAACCTTTCAACTTTATATTTCACTAATTTGGTTCTTTTCATCTCAAAAACTCGAATTTTATGGTAGAACATCTCCACTCCATTTTTTTTTTCACACTTCAAGCACTATAATTACATCAACCACTTTCCAACTTTGCTTCACTCTTGCAAACTAGTCATGACAACATGTTGAGCTTCAAACTTATCTTATTCAAAACACTAACAACAAAGTTAAAAACAAGGTTGGAATTTCATCCTGAAGAAAAAAACAAAGAACAAATAAAATAACTAAAAAATAGAAAATAAAAGAGAATGGATAGAACTTTATTACTTAGCTTAGGTTGCCTCCCAAGAAGCTGCTCTGTTTTTAAAGTCCAAATAGACTCATTGAGTGAAGTACTAGTGCTTCCATTTGACTAATCATTCATCTTGGAAAGCACTTCCTCTTCATAACCATTCAGCTCAAGGATGTTTTCTTTCAGAATTTGAAGAGGGGAAAGAAACTCAAAATCCCTTTAATTATGGCTGGTGGTTCAGCCAGAATTTCTTCAAAACAAATTCCCTCTATGATGTAGATGTAAACACATTTATGCTTATGTGTGGGATTGTTCAAACTTGTGCCCTTTTGATGTGCTAAGCTACACTTTTCGCACATGGCTCTTCTTGTCTACAAAGGTAATGGTTGGTAAAGATTGAACTTTGCTTTCTCCTCACCCACAAGGTGAGCTCCCCTTGTTGATGTCAATCCATGCTTGGCTTCTGGGAGGAAAGAAGTGGTCTCTTAGTATATGAGAATTTCAGATCCCTTCAATGCCCTAGTCACAAAATCTATAGGAAGGTAAATGTGTCAATCTTCACCAAAATGTTTTCAAATAGCCATTACTTGACTTACTTCTTCAAATTCTTGGGCTTATCCTAATAATGACTCTTCATCATCTAAGTTGTTTAGGAGTGCCTTTGTTCTCAATTTCAAATTCTCATTTTCACCTTCTTCCACAGATTTCAGGATAGGAAATTTCGCACACTACTAAAGGAGTATCAATGCATTCATCGATTTGATAAAGTGTTACTAGAGAGGTCCTAGAGAATTTTTCCCTTGAATGCTCGACCAAGTGTCCATTTGAGCTTCTACATTTTTCAATCTAGCACTAAACGTTGACTCGGGAAGGCATCTAAATCTGAAATTTCGCTTCATGAAGATTAATCATCTTCTTGTCTCTCCATGTCGAGAGGTAACCGTCCCTTGCATCAGAGACAACTCTTCTTCCTCTTGAAATGGGATTGAACCCCTTGATAAGGCAATAATTCTTGCTCCATGAGTGAGTCATTGTTAATTCTTTGGTCCAATTGATGAAGAAGTAGTTCAAGCTTGGCTTCTATGTAGGCAAATCTATCTTCTATTGAATGTTCCTCCATAAGTACCACCAACAAATAAGAAGAAAAACAAAAGAAAATAAAGTCGAAAAGAATAAAAAAAAATTAACTAAGAAACAATTCACAACCAAAAAGATAAAAATAAAAATAAAATTTGCCTAAATTAGCAAATTACCCGTTCTTCAAAATGTCAACTTCCAATGAGAGAAAGTGAACCACGCCAACTGCACGGCGCCAAAACTTGGGTGGGGAATAGACCATAAGACATACATCAATTTATGACATCATTACCCAAGGACTATTATCTAACCTGCAAGAATCCGCGCTCAAAACTTGTAAAGACCAAAAGATATACACCAATTTCTGACATCATTACCAAAGGACACACCATTCAACATCAGATTCGCCATCCTAAGAAATCTACCTGTGTGCTCGCTTGGTCTTGGGTGACCAGTTGAACCGATGTCACTGCATTCATTGTTATCAAAGCCGGCTTTAGTTCGCTATTTGCATCCGCGTAGTCAGTCCGATCAAGGTATTCCCGAATGATAGCCCCATAAATCTCCATCAGGTCGCAATAGGACGCCTCTCGGCTGCTGTCCTCTATTCCTCTCGTCTGGTCATGTTCTGAATCGCCAGCTGGGCGTTTATCCGCTCTTTAGTCTTCTTAAGCTTCCGAAAGTGTTCTTTCCAATTATCTGGAAACAGCTCTAACTGCTTCCTATGCATTAAAGTGATTTCAAATCAAAACACACTCAGACACAGGATTTAGTCAAACTAAACAAAATATTTTCAACATATTTGTTAAAGATCGCAGATGCCATTGCTTGAAAAGCTATTTTTGTTTCTTTCTATAAAATGTCCAAATTAGCATTTCCTTTGTTAGAATATTGATCTATTTAATTCTTTCAATCCTCAAAGAATCTGCACCATAAAGATTGTTTGTCCTTTATATAGACTAAAACCCCTCAAATTCACATAGTTGTAAGAGCCTTACATTTCTCGCATCCAAGGTAACTTTGGATAAATTTGCTTAATAAAATATTTCCTTTCGAGTGTTCAGTTGATTTAAAATAAGGGTTTAGTCTATAACATTGCAATTGCATGTGTCATACAAGTAGTAAATCTGAATGTAAGTCCGTATCATTCCTATGAGATTGGTACGAATTAAAGATCAAACTACCTAAACTACTAAACTTCCATCCTATTTGGACTAAAAACTCAAAATGGAAGTTGTATCTAGAAAAATGAAGGCTCTAGACTATTAACTACTGTTTAACTAAGCTAAAACAAATTAAATGACTAAAAATAAATTGTAAATTCAAAATACTGGATCAATCAATTTCCTATGAGAAACGAAACTATCAATGAATTACAATGAAATACCAATTCCTACACTAAAATTCATTGCCTGCTTTGTGTATGGGTCGATTTGTCCATGATTTCTAAATTTTGAATTGACTTCCATATCTATTGCTTGATACTCCTTTGCTTCTCTCAAGACAAGATCAAACTGAATTTACTTGTATTCCCAATCCTCTTGCAAGATCTCAGTATTTTCTTCTCAATACTTCACACCCATTATGATGTGCCAGACCTTTGTATTTCCTCTCAGATTTTCGCAAAGTTTCTACCACTTAAAAGGTGGCTCAACTTCCGCGATCTATTGGGTCGTTTCTTTCCTTGATTAGATCTCAGCTTAACATGGTTAAGAACTTGCCTTTAGATTAAGGTGAACTCTCCGATCATTTATATGGTTAAATACTCCTCCAACTTCCAATTATATTAATAGGATTTATCAAAATGAACTTTCAAAGCTCAATACCATCAATGGTAGTCTAGCATACCTTAAAGCAATGCTCCCACCTCAGAACTTCCGTCTATGTCACGTTGCAGGGCATCCCCGGATATCGTGGCAAGATACATTCCTCAACTGGTATTCCAGACTACTATCGGGAACTTATCAATTCAAAAACGACACCAAATAAGCAAACCAACCCAAATAAGTTCTCCAAATTCGCGTGCAGGAAAGAAACTAAATGTAAATCAATCCACAGAGTCAGACCGACATCGCATTGCGAATTCAAGAAATGGAGTACCGATCACGATAACCACCGTAATTGCAATAAAATCGAGAATAAAATGAATTCCATAAATTTGTCTAGATTTCATAAATTTCCAAGTAGTAATTTTAAGAAGAAATTAACAGAAATAAAATCTCAGTTTCCATTTGTCTCGTACAGTCAGAGAAATTCCGCATAAAGTAAATTCTCCTCGCATCGTGTTTTTGTGATTCAAACGACTCGCTTTGCTAATTTCCTCTTTTCTCTAAATGTAATCATATTATTTTAGGATAGTTTGCATTTTCGCATGTTTGTGGGGCCATATAAGCCATGTGTTATGAATATCTTGTAACCTAACTTTTGTTCAAAGGCATTTTTCATTACGCCCCCGTTTCTGGCCTCACTCCGCTTCTTTCTCTCCTTCTTCTTCACTTTTTCAGTTGCCAAACAAATTTTTGGAGGATGATAACTCAAAGGATGTTTGGCTAAGGCCTAAACCATGAAGAGGAGGAAGGTTGAAGGTTGATGTGGTTTGCCTGTTCCTCTGCTTTTCAAGACGCAGGTACTACATTTATGTTCCAAACTTTCAAAACTTGGTTTTTAAAAGCTATTTGATGTATTTTCCTTGGCCAATACTTGGCATGCTTTTAGGTTCAGTGTATTCTTAATGGTAGATACACTGACATCCATTAGATGTCATTTATGAGCCATCGAGGGTAGGTTAAATACTGGATTTCAACTGCAGGAACATTTAATGCTCAGTAAATGCTATGCTTCAAAGAGGAATGTTACTAAGGGTTGGTTTTTAAAATTAAACAAATATCTGGTTTTGGAAATGACTATATGTCATTTGCCCTGATGTGAGGAAATAACCCGAGGACAACGCTGTAAATTCTATCATACCAAATCCAAGTGGTCCGAGACTTCAAGGCCCCTTTTTACATTCTATTTTGAATTACTTCTAGTTAACATAGTGACAACCACCACCGGGGTTTTATACAAATCCAAAATCCAAACAAAAGCCTCACCATTTTGAACCATTATACAAACCATTTGTAAGATGAAAACACATCCCAGTGTTCGATCCTAGAGCCACTATACTGCAGTAGTCATGCTACGGAAGTATCAGTAGTGTAGGTATAAATTTTGTTGATTCAAAACACCTGTTGTGCATGCGAATCAAATGGCGCCGTTGCCGGGATGGTGCCAAACTACATATGATGAGTTGATGGGTACTTGTAATCCCTAATATATATTGGTGACCTTCTAAACCTTTGAAGTTCTCATTGTCAGAATTTCAAGTTTTTTTACTCAAGAAATTACCATTAAGCTCGCTTTTGTATATAATACCACTTTATTTTTCGCCTAATAATGATCTTTTCTGCAAGCCCCGTTGTTGCTCTTTGCTTTGTCCCTTGTGTCAAGGTGTATTTATGCATCACTGGGATAGAGGTATATCAGGTAGATTGCAAAGAGTTAGTACACTAATTGAACAAGGTTGTGTAGTTAGTGTACACAAAGGAGTGACGGATCCTCCACTCAAGAACAAAGCAAAGTCAGCAAGGTGCCCCAGTGAATCCTACAACATATAAATTAATGAGAGACCACATACACCCTCCTAGAGTGAGTGCACCTTCCTGCATCATACCACCTGCTGATGATGTGGCAAACAGACTTATCGGTGCCTCAAGCCCTAATTTTCATGGATCGAGAATGAAAATCCATATACGATATCCTGAGTTCGAGGAAGTGGTGTGCACTACTTTTAAAAAGAAGGTGTGTCCGACATGGACTCACTTGTCGAAGGCATCTCCCTTGACACCGAAAAGACAAAGTGCCAAGATTTGGCCTTAATTCACTAAGGGTCGAGAACAATTAGGAAATCGGGGCCGACCTTCAAGTGATGAATTTTTGAAGAAATTTTCGCATAACCAAGACTAAACAAATAAGAGGCAAATCTACACTTACTCGGGTTTCCACGAGCAATGAGAAGTTTTATCGCATTGGGAGAGATTCATGGAGACTATCAAGGCATGTCCACAATTCACGGTTTGATATGTCGGATGCTTTGCGGAACCACTTTTTATGATGGTATGTCTCCGGCCATGAAGTAACTACTGGAAACCATGTGTGGAGGGGACTTTCTGAGCAAGTAGCCATCCTGGGGAGCATTGTCCTGTAGTTCCTTTAGTGAGGGACTTAATGCAAGAGCATGCACATGTCTTGGGCCAAAATAAGCCACCTACAAATGCTCCTTATGGCAACACTTATAACCCTAATCGAGAAATCATCCAAAAACCTATCATGTGATGCCAAAACTCATGCATATGCTCCCGCATAGCAACAAGCTTTAGTCACAGACAACAAAGAATGTACTCTCCACCTCTTCTCCCTGAGCGGTGCAATCGAATTTAAGCAGGTAGTGGGTACTGTGGAGGAACAAAGATGTTGAATGTTCAAACTAATCAGAAAATGTTCAATAGAGAGCTCACTCAACAAGAGATTAGACAGCATGCATTCTGAGTTGCAAAGTTCCATTTCCAAAGTTATCTAATCAAGAACAGTGGTCCTCGAAAAAGGGAAATCCTCCTGCATTACTAAAGAAACCCTAGGAATTCATGAGTCAAGCTCAACCAGTGATCCAAATGCAAGAATTGATGAAGTCAAAGCAATAGTGACTTTGAGAAGTGGTAAAGAACTGAGACCAGCAGTCCTAGCACCAACCAAGATAGCTCCCACAGTGGCTGATCCACCAGAGGAAGAACAACCAGCAACAGGGGAAGAGGTGAAACACAGTGTACCCCCTCCTTTCCTGGGCTGCACTTCAAACAGGAAAATTCAGTTAACCAAACTGAAATTTTAGGAGGTACTACGTGAAGGTTACTGACTCTCTTCTTGACATGATCAAGCAAGTCCCCACATATGCAAAAAATTTTAAGGACTTATGTACGGTGAAAAGAGGCTTTAATGTGAATAAAAAGGCCTTTTTGACGGAGCAAGTGAGTGCTATCATTGATTGCAAGACTCCTATGAAGTATAAGGACTCGGGATGTCCTACAATCTCAGTTAATATCGGGGTCACTAGTGTAGAAAAGCACTACCAGACTTGGGGGCTAGTGCGAACCTACCGCCATATTCCATGCATGCAAATTTTTGGCTCGGGGAGAACTCGCCCACTTCCATCACACCTGCTCTAGCCGACAGCTCATTAAAATACCAAAGGACCATTGAGGATGTTCTAATACAAGTGGACAAATCTCTACTATCCAGCTGGATTTTTTCGCATTTCTGACACGCAGCCGGCTGTAGTAAACAACTATGTACCCATCATATTGGGAAGGCCATTCTTGGCTTCTTCGAATGCCATTGTAATTGCTTCGAAATGGGGTTATAACTTTACCTCAGAATATGACTTTGGAACTCAATATCTTCCATTTGAGTAAAAGGCATATGCAACCAATGGAGGATGACTGTGAAGAAGTCTGCATAATAGATACAATTCTTGAAGAACAGGCTAATAAGCAGCAAGTGCAAGATGTGCTAACCCAGGAGTTGTTGGGGAGTACTCAAGAGCAACAGAACCTCACCGCATGAGCCCACAAGTAGGGGTGTCGAGAAAAAAGGAAATTTACCTTTAATGATCAAGAAGAGGAAAAGGAATCTCAATGAACTGATCTCAAACCCTTGCTTGTTGGAATTAAAATATGCATTTTGGAAGAAAACAAGCAACGCCCCGTTGTAATATCGTTATCAGTTGACCACTCCATCAGGAGGACAATTCCATTACACTCTCAAGATGAACAAGCAAGCTTTGGGTGGAAAATTTAATGAAAAGGCATCAACCCAACTGCACCACTACATTTATTTTAGAAGAAGAGTCTAGTCGCAAAGTGCCCACATGTGAGGTCGAACTCACATGCAAGAGGTAGTTCGACCAAGTCCCGGTTGTCGGTGCCCAGATTACTTACTCCAATATCCGATAGCACTTGGGTAAGCCTAACCTGTGGTGCCTAAGAAGTCGTGGGTGACCACTCAAGAAAATGAAAAGGCGAGATGTGTCTACCCGCCTTACCACCTGGATGGTGGAGGGTATGCATAGATTACGGAGGCTCAATGCAAAGAATAAGAAAGATCACTTCACTCACTCCTTCATTGATCGCCTTCTTGAGAGAGTTTCTATGCACCCATTTTATTGATTTTAGATAGGTATTCAGGTACTTCGTGATAGTGATTACACTGTGAAGATCAAGAAAGACCAATTACTTGTCTATTCAAATTTATGCCTACGTGAGGATGCCTTTCAGTCTTGCAACGCCCGCTACCTTCCTGTGTTGTGTATGCTTAGTATATTCAAATGGAGCATGGTGGAGCTTATAATAGTCTACATGGATGACATCATCAGATACGAGGTGATTTTGAAGAATGTCCGACTAATCTGAAGTCATTCTACGAGGTGCATTGAAAAGAACCTAGTGCTTAACTGGGAGAAATGTCATTTTATGGTGAACCAAGAGATTGTGCTAGGGCATGTCATTTCCAGCAAGTGAATAGAAGTTGACAAGGCAAAAATTGAACTTATTTCCAAACTGCCTTCTCCAACAAATGTAAAAACAGTCAAGCAATTCCTTGGCCATGCAGGCTTTTACAGGAGATTTATCAAGGACTTTTCAAAGATTGCTAAACCCCTCTATAAGCTACTGGAGAAAGATGCTAAATTTGCTTGGGATGGGGACTGTCAAAAGAGCTTTGAAGAGCTGAGGTCCCATTTGACCACTACACCAATAGTACGGGCACCCAATTGGAGGTTGCCTTTTGAGGTGATGTGTGATGCAAGTGATCTTGCTATTGGAGCAGTTCTTGGACAAAGAGAAGGTGGAAAACCTTATGTAGTCTATTATGCAAGCAAAACCTTGAATGAAGCACAAAGGAACTATACTACTACAAAGAAAGAATTGTTGGCAGTGGTCTATGCCTTAGACAAATTTTGAGCATACTTGGTTGGGTTTGATATAGTCATTTTTACAAATCATTCCGCTTTTAAATATCTCCTAACCAAGCAAAATGTCAAGGCAAGACTTATTCGATGGGTTCTTCTGCTTTAGGAATTCAATTTGCAAATTAAGGACAAAAAGGGGTAGAGAATGTTGTGGCAGACCATCTTTCGAGATTAACCATAGCCCACAACACTTATAGCCCCCCATCAACGATGAATCTCCTCAAGAATCTCTGCACGCGCTTGAGAATGCCCTGCATGCTCATTACTGCCAATTTCCTAGCAATGTGTGAGAAACTCCACTGATTGGAAAGAATAAGATAGAAGTATTTCTTGCGAAGATCCATTCCTAATATTGGGAAGAACCTTTCTTGTTTAAATACTCAGGCAACCGATAATTAGGAAGTGTGTGTTCTAAGAAGAGCAGGAATTCTAAGCTACTGCCATGAGAGTGCTTGTGGTGGTCACTTTGAGCCTCAAAAGACAGCAAAGAATGAAGGTGTCATAGTGATGGTTTCTACTTCTAGCCTTCTCTTTTTCAAAGAAGTCACCAAATGTGCCGAGTATGTGATAGATGCCAAAGGCTCGGGAAATTGTCTCGTTGTCATATGATGCCCCTACACCCAATTTTAGTAGTTGAGCTATTTGATGTTTGGGGCATCAATACGTGGACCTTTCCTACGCCTTATGGGCATTCATACATAATAAGGGGTAGACTATGTGGTCTAAATAGGCTGAGGTAATCCCGAGAAACCAATGACTAATAGCGTGCTCAAATCTCACAAACATCTTTCCAGGTTTGGGGTACCAAAAACCATTATTAGTGATGGGGTTCACACTTTGTAACAAGCTCCCTTCAAAACTCATGCTAAATATGGAGTTAAACACAAATTGGCTACCCCTTACCATCTGAAAACAAGTGGTCAAGTAGAGCTTGCCAACAGGGAGATAAAGACCATTCTAATGAAGGTGGTGAACAAAGAATACGAAAGATACTGGTCCTCAAATTGCTTGATTCAATCGCGGGCCTATTATCAGCCTTCAAAACGAGATTCGAATGTCCCCAGATCGCTTCGTCTATGGCAAAGCATGCCATCTTCTAGTGTAAATCGAGTACAAAGCATGGTGGGCACCGCTAGTTGGAACATGGATTTATGCAGGGTCGGATCTAAAAGATCCTTGATCTCAATAGAGCTGGAGGAACTACGAAATGATGCCTACTTGAACTCAAGATTGCAAAGGAAAGATCGAAAAAATGGAATGATCAAATGATAACTTGCAAGCACTTCAAAAAAGGGGACCAAGTCCTCCTGTATGATTCTAAACTCCACCTTTTTCCGGGCAAACTTAAATCCATATGGATCGGACCATTCATCATTCATCAGGCATACCCTAATGATCAGATTTGTCTTCAACCCTTTTCAAAAGGATAATAGAGTGTCTAAGGTCAACGGGCGTAGAGTCAAGTCTTCTATGCCGCACAAGACATCAGTAAACGAGGAGGAGATTCTCCTTGATCTCTCTCTCTGCGACGTACAAATTCCTCAAGCATCGAAATGGGTTTGGTCTCCACTGAGACCAAACTACAACTCAAAAATTTTGGTTTTAGTTATTTTGGTTTTAGTATTTTTTATTTATTTTAGTTTTGCTTTAAAACTCTTTTTTATATAGGTTCAATGCATTATATATATAGTATATATATATATATATATATATATATATATATATATATATATATATATATATATATATATATATATATATATATATATATATATTTAATTTATTTAAATTGATTTTGTTTTTATTTTTGATATATGTGATGTAGGCATGCAATTCGCTATAATTATAAATTTTGCCTTGCGGTCTCCTAGCCTCCGAGGAGGCCTTCCAACCGCCAAACAGCCTTACAAAGAACCCCCCCCTTTTCATTTCTCATCTCAATTCCTTTCGACCTTCCCTCCCGAGCCGCCCCCAGCGCAGTGCCCTCCCGTGCCCCTCGCTTGCCTCCCGCACCACGCCGCGCCGAACAGCCTCCACTCGCCTCCGCGACCATCGTCTCGCTCTTCACTGGCGCCTTGTTGTCGCTGCAAGATCCCCGCACTTCACTGGGTTCTACGCTGAGTCCGAGCTACCCCACCGTGACACGGCGCCCGCTTCCATCGCGCGCTGTCGGGCCGGCCCCTCGCCCACCTCCCACGACGCCAAAGATCCCGCGCACGCCTCGGGAAGCCCCATCATGGTTCGCACTGCGGAGCCCATCGCGCGCCCAGGTCCACCCAAAGACTGAGAGGGTGCTAGCACATCCTGTATCGTAACCGCTTCTACTCTCCTACGCCGTGTTTAAGAGAGACACCTCTCGTATCGCCCCCGCTACGCCAGCGATACAGGTCCCGCCTTCTATTTTAGAGGAGGCCTGTGCTTCGAGCCCCCATCCGTGCGATACTGCACCCGGTGGACCTCGCCCCTTCTCCTTTGCATCCGAGACCACCCGAGGGCCTTCGCCTGGGCTGGCCTAAACATCCGTCCTGGGAGCCCGCGGTTCAGCCCGAGCCTACGCCTCCCCCAACTGCTCTGAGTTCATCACCTCTGTTGTCCCCGTACCGGGAGGATTGTGGTGTTCGAGCATTTAGTCGCTGATCCGACCTGTGGAAATACCGATCTTCGTGCCGTAGACTTCATGGAGAGTCATACTACGACATACCAAGAGACTGGGATACCTGACCGCAATCTCGTAGATTCGACGCGCTGATCCAAATGATGATCACTACCGCTATCCATGACTCGGAGGCGCTTCTATCCCGGGTGGTGCTCTCGAGTTTTATCATACTATGACATCCCGGAGCGCCCCGCCAGTCGCAGCCTGGCCTCAAAGATAGACGGCCGCCTCGGGGGCACTCCGAGCAGAGGATATCATAGCCGCGGACCCGCCCTCGGTTCCGCGACCCATAAACCATCGACAGCTGGCCCCACGCATCACCTAGAGAGATGGTTCGCTCTCTCACTCGAGATACCATGGTCGGGCCTATACTTCCGCTGATGCCTTTTCTCAGATGCTCCTAACTTAATTCACGTACTTCCTCTCTCGGACCAACCCGTTCCTAATTCTCAAAGATTATGTACAAAGGTAAAGGGAGCTATACTTGAGGCTCTGTACCGGATATTCGAAGGGTTCTAGTTCAGCCCCGCCGAGCTTGTCATGACAGCATTACTACACTTCGAGGAGAAGGTCCATCAAAGGACTCCGGCTCGAAAGCAAGTAGGCTATTCCCGTTGATGCTAAGGTTGTCGCGCTGTGTCTTCGAGCATATATAGGATTCCCCGAGGAGCCACGATGAGCAGCTGAGTTGTCTCCTTCCGGTTTTATCCATCGAGCGGTCTCGATCTATACCATTCTCCTTTATTCTACAACAGCAGGAGGAGGTCGTGGATGATTATGCAGAGGACCTGCCGAGGGGTGAGCAGCCTGTTCCCGAGGTGGAGGTGGAGAGGACCTCATTTCCAGATTAATCTCCTCCAGCCCACTCCTCCTCCGCCCCAGCCCTCCCGGGATCGCCGGCCCATCCTCCATACCGGCAGAGCCACTGTGAGCACATCCCCGGGTACTTCCAGGGATTTCTGGTCGCTTTGAAAGTACACAAAGATCGACCGAAAGCGGATGGCCCGCAGCCGAGGTCACTCGCCAGACCACGCCTACGCTTCTTCAGATTCGTAGCCACCTCGGTCTCCGCCAACGCGTGGGATAGTCACATGCTCCCACTACTCGCGGATCGCCCACCAGACTGCTTTCCGAAATTTCCTTATGCCGGTAGCCGGCAAAGAGTTTCAGATCCATCGGCGTCTACACCACCACGAGAGTGAGGTGGTCGCACTCCATTCCTCTAGCTTTCCCTACCCAGTGGAGACACGGTTATACTTTGGTTTGGGGGGAAAAGTTAGAGTTGGAACTGTCATCTATCATATTTTGTTTTGTATAAGCTTTATCAACTACCTACTTGTTTTGTATGGGACTGCTTAGTAAAAGGCCAGCCAATAGTAGGCAATGATATTTTTGTTGTAATTAGTGCTGCATTGTGTTTATCTATGTTGTTTGTACTAGCCGCCTTGGTTATATCAAAAGCTTTATAGCAAAGATTTTACATTTTCTACACTTTTGCAAACCATTTTTGCTCCTATATTTTTTTGTGTTTCTGCTCTTACCTTGAGTTGAAAAATTGAAGCACTGTATGCTACCATAATGCTAGAATAGTTCCATGCATGATTAAGTTTTTGGTTGGTTGAGACCTAAAGTATCCAACCTTGTCTATCCGCCTTGAATCAATCACATAGTGCGCATCGCTTTCATCAATAGGTTTAGTTGCATACCTCTTACTTTGCAAACCCGCTCTTAGATTCGTTGATTTGCCCATATTAGGTTTAAGTTACTCCACAAAATAAGACTAATGAAGTCTTCCAAATGAAAAGAAAAAGCAAAAAAGAAAAAAAGAAAGAAGAAAAGAGTATGGAAAAGCCGTGACACTTACCTTGAAACCCAAACATAGTCCGTGAGGGTAGTATGGCGAAGTTTTGGCCCGTATGCCCTAAGCTATCCTGGGTCGAGTCACCGACTTAGTGTTCGCTGCATGGGTGGATGGGTGGAGTTTAGCGAGTCATAGGTGCTGGATTCTCAAAATCACTCGAAGTCCGGGGTGAAGCCTGAAGAGTTATCGGGTCGATGTGATCTGACTGATGCCCTAAACCTTAAATTGGTCAGAGTCATCGTGGACTCGCTATACCTGACTTTGTGAAGTCGAAGCCGCATTGGACCCTACAATATAATCAAAGTAAGAAATAAGAGTGTAACTGAATCTATTTAGGTTGGTCAACAGTTTAAGGTCTTGGCAATAGCTTGTTGTGTGGTGGAATAGCTTAGCAACTTATCGGGTTCAAACTCAAGCTACCTAAAACACTTAGATTTCGTGGAAGTTCAAGTTGACTTCTTTGAAATTGATGTTGCCCTAAAATTTGTTCCTATATGCCAATTGTTCTCTTAAGACGGTTTTTGTACAGAGGCTAAATACAACATCAAGGTAGAGCCTCACTCAGACACACACTTTTGAATGTACTACCCTTTTCAGTGCCATAGCCTCGTATGTTCTTTATTATTTTTAGCATTGCTAAGGGACTAGCAATGTGTCAATTGGGGGGTGTGATTAGTACCCAAAAATTTCTATTTTGAGTCCTATTTAAGATAGGTTTTGAGTGCTTTTATGTACTAATCATATTATTTAAGCCGATTGACATGTATAGGTCCCTTTTGTACTACCGATTTTGTTCAGAGGTGGTTTTTGGTGGTAGTTTTGCGTGTTTTGTAACCTTACTATCACTCAAGCTTGGCATCAAATTGAGCCGATATATGCCGAATTGTATGGTTTATTGTCAATTTCATCAAGCCCGACATAAATAAAGCAGCTAGAGGAACTGTGAAGCAAGCAGGAGGTGAGAATGCGGTAATTTTCGCAACATAGCGAATTTCGCAATGATAGCTAAATTTTTCAAGTAATCATAGCGAAATTTTCTATATGTTGAAATTTTCTATATTAGGCTTAAATTTCGCTATGATAGCTTAAATTTCGCTATATATAGCGTAAATTCCCTGCGCATAGCTAAATTCTTCGCATCATGTTTCGTGATTCAAACGACTCGCTTGGTTAATTTCTTTCTCAATGTAATCATATTATTTAGGATAGTTTGGTATTTTCGCATGTTTGTGGGCTATATAAGCCATGTTATGAATATCTTGTAACCTAACTTTTGTTCAAATGCATTTTTCATTAAGGCCCCCGTTTCTAGCTCACCGCTTCTTCTTCTCTCCTCTTTCTCCCACTTCTAGGTCGCAAACACCCCTTCGAGGATGACAACTCAAAGGATGCTCTGGCTAAGGCCTCCAAACCTGGAAGAGGAGGGTTGCTAGCCACGCTGATGGGTTTCGCCGGTGTTCCGTCAAGACGTTGTGTACTACGATTTATGTTCCAAACTTCAAAACTTGGTTTTTAAAGCTATTTGATGCATTTTCCTTGGTCAATACTTGGTATGCTTTTAGGTTCAAGGTATTCTTAATGGTATTACACCGACATCCATTAGATGTCATTTATGAGCCATCGAGGTAGGTTAAACATCGATTTCAACGAATCATAGAACATTTAATGCTCAAGAATTTATGTTTCAAAGAGGAATGTTACTAAGGGTTGGTTTTTAAAGTTAAACAAAGATCCGGTTTTGGAAATGACTATATGTCATTTGCCCTAATGCGAGGAAATAACCCAAGGACACCTTTGCAACCCTATCATACCAAACTAGTGGCCCGAGACTTCAAGGTCTTCTTTTTACATTCTATTTTGAATTACTTTCAGTTAACATAGTGACAACCACCACTGTTTTTGTACAAATCCAAAATCCAAACAAAAGCCTCACCATTTTGAACCTTATACAAACCATTTGTAAGATGAAAAACCCATCCCAAGTTCGATCCTAGAGCCACTATACTAAGAAGATTTCATGCCACGGAAATATCAATAGTGTAGTATAAATTTTGTTGATTCAAAACACTCATCAGGTATTTGCGAACTGTATTATCATTGTCTTCTCTTCTCCTCGTTTCGAGTCGCTGACCCAATCTTAGGTTGCACCACCTTCTATTTATAGGATGACTTCATGTTGTGACTTTCTTTCCGGTCGCACTGTGATTGCACGTCTCCGCTCATAGGTTTCCTTATTCTTATGTCGCGACCTCAAGGTATGTCGCGACTCTTTGCTACCCATTTCTTTCCGGTTGTAACCTCAGTTCTTTGTTGCAACCAATTCCTCCTTCCCATCCGATTCCAGTCGCGACCTCAAGGTGATGTCGCGACCTCATGTCGCCTTTTCTAGTCACAGAAGGTCTCAATTACTCAAACGTAGTTGCAAGCTTGGTTTCTTCCTCGTCACCTCTTCTTCAGTCATGCACCTAAATGAGGCCGTAACATCACTTGATCCTTGATTAGTAAATGGTCGCAACTTCAGCTCTTGGCAAGGGCTTTGGTCATTTCTGTGTCACACTCTTTCAACCTTTTATTTTGGTTGTACCCCAATCTTCTCACGAGACCCGCCTTTGTATGCTTTTATGTCGCGACTTCAACTCGTATGTCGACCTCAAATGGGAGCCTTTCATTTAAAAACTAGTTGCAACTTCATTTACTTACAAAGACCTCTCGGTTTCATTAACTGAGTCTCTCATCACGACATCCGAAAGGGATACCGACTCATTATATTCCATTGAAGCTGGCCACGACATCGCAGTGGTGTCGCGACATGAAGATTCTTCTTGGTAATATTTCTTTAGTCTCGAATTACATTCCCTTTGTGTCGCAACTCTCTTTCATTTGTTGCCTTGACATCCCGGGTCGCAACTTCAATCTTTAAGTCATTTACTCGCTTACATACGCCTTTCATTTCTTCCCCAAATTGATTTTGGTGATGTCGTGACTTGAAATGATCAAACTGAGCTTCCCTGTCGCGACTCCACTTTTCTATGATTTCATTTTTTGCTTATAGTGTGTTTCTTCTGGTTTTGGCTGAGATTTTAGCTTCTCGTACGTATTTTCCTCGCAAAATTAAATTTGAGTAAAATATCCACATTTCGCATACAAATCAACATTTCTGTAATATGTTCAAAAATGGATTAAAATCTAATGACTTTTTCGACTCATCAAATTCCTCTAAAACTAAAATTTTGCTTGTCCTCAAGCAAAGAAAAGAAAGAATTGTTCGTCTTCAAACAAATGTTTAAAATTTTTAAGGACATTTTTCCGATTCATACTACGCCTTCTTATTCCACCTTCTAATCGAAATAAGAGATACCAAAGATCATTTTAAATTCTCAGTTTCGATTCAAGCAATAAGAAATCTAGATAATTTCTATCACAAATTTCTTTGATGAAATAATGTATTTCGGGATAATATTCAACAAGTCTTGTTCTGTAAAGCGTGTGTGTGTCTTTCAATCCTTTTCATCCTATGTTTAATTTAGTTAATCTTTCCGGGAGTTTTCTTGACCAATAAAGTCCCATAGGCTTGTTTTTCATAATGATTCCACTAATGTAGGTAAAATTCAACCTTAAGATCAATGAGGTCCTTCAAAGCTTGTGTAATGCTGCTTGTGGTAATTGGGTAGATAATGGGAAAATTTGCTGCAAATCACCCAGCTTTCCACCTTTCTTTGCACTTGTTGCCTCTCTGCAAATTTTCACCCTTTTTTCTTCTTTGTACTTGTTGATTCTCCTCATTCTTGGCCTGATTCATCTTTTTAAATTCTTTTTATGGAATTTTAATTTCCATATGCACTTTATTCAAGCCAGTTCCCTTGTTCTAGAACTCTTTTGCTTCTGTTTTTCTAAGGTTGGGAATAGTGCAATGTTTTGCCCTTAGGCTTTTTATAACTCTTAGAGAACTTGGGCTAGCAAATTCTAAGGTCAAGAAGTATTAGGGTACTAGTGTTAAAACACCCTACTTAGCTTAATCTGTTTAAGGAACAGCCACAAGACAAAACTTATTCCTTTTCATTAATTCTGCTTCTTTACTTTCACCTCATACTCGTAACATTTGGGAAATATTTTTTCCCCAAACTTGTTTCTTCCTTATAGTAGACTTTATGTAATCGAAACTCGGATAATTTGGGCCATTTTCGCTGTGATTATTGCAAGGAAGGGAATTTAGGTTTCAAAGCTTGTCGCTTATTGGAAGAAATAAGGCTCGTGTGGCTCAAATCAAGGAACTAGGAGGATATGCTTTTAGCATATATTGAGGGTGGTGGGCTTGGAAAAGCCTGAACCTGCCAAGGATGGCCTCGATCACTTCTTGTCAATAAGCTTTTACCTAAGATTTCGCCTCAATCAATAATCTAACAAGTTCTAGGACTATGGACTCTTAATCCTGAATTTCCTAGAAGATGTTCCTAATTCCTCTCAAAGTTTCAAGAGTTTTGTTAACCCAAGTGTATTATTTCTTCAAGACTTGTACTTATTCACTGTCTACTTACATTATTTCAACCAAGTGCTTTGTTGTTCCATCAAAGAATAACCATTTTCCAATTTTTGCAATCTAAACTGACTCTGAAACATGCAGTCGTGAACTCCTAATTTCAGCCTTTACTAATTTACGCCTTATTTTTCCCGCATTTTTGTTCTTTGAAAGAACAATTGTTTATTTGATCCTGCACGCACAAGGCATTTATTCTTTTTCTGCGCTAAAGAAATGACATAAATACAAATTCGACATCATGTTAAATAACTAATCAGAATCATCAAGAATTTTGGTCCAAATATCAAACGCTTCGATATTGTGGCTAATCCGATTTACAAATAAGACTATAACCAAACTAGGAGAAAAACTCTCATTTCGATCAAAACCCCATATCTTCCCTCCCGGGTTGTAGCTTCGCTTTATTTGGTTCTCCGCATCTTGAACTCGCAATGGAGTGATTCGTCGGCACAAGGTCGCCTAAACAAACTGGCGCCCTTCCTTCCTTTTCTTTGAGCTTCTTCTAGATGATGGGTTCTAATTAACTCCTTCTTCCAATTCCCTTCCCATCAACCACTCTCTTGATTATAGAGCGCTTTATGAATAACAAAATGAATTGGTTTGTTCGACCCATTCATTCCATAAGCCTGTGTTCATACTTGAACTCTTCTTCTTTTTCTCTCATTCTCCTTTCTCTTCATTCTCGTTGTTTATTCTTCCTTTGTTTTCCCATCCTTTTATAGTGATTTCGCTGCTCTTGGGAACTACCAGGTTCTTTATTCTTTCTTTAGATTTCCGATGAATGAATTAAATGAAGTTTCTCGGATTTATGCTTCTTTGCTATTTCCAACAAAGGTTTTGGGAATTTTGTGGGGAATTTTGATCGCTTTTTCTTGGAGTGGTTAATCCCCCACTATTCCTTCGAATCACTGAGCGTGATTCAAACTAAATTCTACAAGAATCAAGATACATTGGCTTCTCGTTTTGCATTACACAATTTATTTCAGAGGTCCCAATAAATGATGCAGAACGGAAGGGTTGGGCATGAATTGAAACCCGACTTTGAAATTGGAGTGGACTTTGGCTCAATTTATTTCCACGCTAATAAAATTTTAACTTTAATTGATGATTTTATTTTCAAGGAATCCTATTTTTAATGCTGGAATACCCAAAATGAAAGGTTTTAAAAACCTACTTTTATTGAGTTTAGGGCTATTCTAGTCGCAACTTCAGGATTTTTGTTGCGACCTAAAATGTGGTCACGACATGGGATTTGATGTCACGACTTGCTCTTGTCTTTCCTTTCTTTATTTCGCCGTGACCCCGCCACTATTTTACTTTCTTCTATTTTATTGTCTCCACATCCAACATTCTGTTTCAAACTTTTGATTACTTCTACCAGAAATTTTAGATCTCCCCAATAATTAAATTCACATAACTTATTTCAATTTATTCAAATCCAATCAAGGAAAATACAACTCAATTCATCTTCATCATGCAAATATTCAACAAAATCATCCACTATGCATCATATTCAAAATTTAAGCACCAGAACAAAGTAAAACTCCCCCAAACTTTCAATCATGCCATATTAGAGACAAAATTTAAATTAAATCAAGAAGAGTATACTACCCCTTTTTGTCTCTTATGCTGATTGAAGTTTGATTGCAGATGCTCTCCCTTTTGCAAATCTTTCATTGTCCTGCAAAACTAACAAAAATATTTACCTACTCTTCAACTTGGGCCATGAATCAAATTACACAAAGCTATTAAGGAAATTTAAAATGATAAAAATAAAATTAAATATATATATATATATATATATATATATATATATAACAAGAAAAACTTAAAACAAACTGATGTGGATTGCCTTCCACAAAGTCAGCCACTTTAGTCTTTAGTTGAACTTGTCACGCTATTGTTCCTGCTTCTTCAAATTTTCATTCGAACTAAGAGTCATTCCTTCCAATTGCTTTCTCCTAAATGTAGTGCTTTAATCTCTCGACTCATTAACTTTGAATTCCTCATGATTGTCGGTTTTATGTCACCGCCTAAATTGCGCTTGATAATACTGTATATGGTCTACCCATTTGGATTTAAGCTTTCCTAGAAAGAGTTCAGTCCTGGAGTCAATAACAGACCTGATCTCATGCTTTGAATTTCCTCCTCAAAATTCGTTGATCATGCCATTTTTTTGTTTTATCTTTGCATTCCGCACTATCATAGGTCAATTCCCCAACTCTTCCACCATTTAAATGAGTAACCTCTTTCTTAGCAAATTTCTAATCAAAAATTTAGCTTCTATGGCCTACAAAGCTTTATATTCTAGCTCAAGAGGTAGGTGACAAGGTTTTCCAAAGACAAGCATGTATGATGACATTCCAATGGGAGTTTTAAAAAGCGCCCCGTATGCCCGAGTGCATCAATGCTTCCAAAGACTAATCTCTATGTCGAACTTACAATCTTTCAAGAAATTTTCATCTCCCCGTTGGAAATTTCAATACGATTTGTTTGGGGTGATAAGCTGCTTCTGGCAATGTTTGATACTCATATTCGCTCTATGAGTTTGTCAAACACTTTATTTGCAAAGTGGCTTCTCCATCACCGACATAGTTCGTGTCCAAATCACGAGAATATTTCTTCAGAAAATCCTACAACCGGTATTAGCATCATTCTTGGGACAAGTCGCTTGAACCCATTTTGGATAGCATAATCCACAACTAGAGTATGTATATATTTCCAAATGAAGTTGGAAAAGGCCCATAAAATCCTTCCCCATACATCAAACAATTGCACCACCAGATACTGCAAGGGCATTTCCCCATGCCTCGCTAATATTTCCCATTCTTTCGCATTGATCACATAACTTCACCCATTCAAAACAAATTTTTATTAGTAAATAAGAGGCTGCAGGTAAAATCCTGATCGAGAATTTTTATGGGCTGTTTTATCTCCCGCAAAATGTCCCCTCCATATGGTGATGCATGACATTCTCAGAAAATCTCGTTTGCCACCTTCCGTACAGATCTCCTTATAACGATCGCCTCCTCTTTTAAACAAGAATGGGTTATCCTGCATGGTATCTGGGCCGTCACCCTTAGCTTTTTCTCACGGTAGTCACCTCGTGGCATACCCACAAGCTAATAAGTTCACAATATCATCATACTAAGGTGTTTGGAGTGACAAATTGAAATAATCAACTGGAAAAAAATTTCGCTATTTTCTTCTCTTCTTGTTCAAAGAAAGCTCCACTCTTTGACAAGTACCGCCTATCACATTGTCAACCTTTCTTATCTTTATTTCTAAATCAAATTTTGAAATAACAATACCCACCCGATCACCTTGGCTTTGCTTCTTTCTTTGCCATTAGATACTTAATTGTCAGATGATCATGTGTATAATAACATGGGACCTTAAACAAAGGCCTAAAATTTTTCACATGCAAATACTATCGCCAAAGATTCCTTTTCAAGAGGTAGAGCAATTTTCCGAGTTTAAAGGTTTTGCCGGGCATAGTATATATCAATACTTTTTCATATTTCGTCCAATACAAATACCATTGCAAAATCTCACCTGCATCACACATGATTTCTAAATTCTATGTTCCAACCTTATTTCTTGCTATGATGGGAGCTTCAATTAGTTCCCGATTTGATTTCTTCAAAAGAATTATGGCAAGATTCATCAAAATAAAACTTAGTATCCTTTTCAAAGAATCTCGCATAGTGGTCTAGCAATTTTGAGAAATCTCGATAAATCTTCTCTCAGAAATCCAAAGATGTCCAAGAAACTCAATTCTTTGACTGGAGGGTGGCATTAAATTTCTTTATAATTGAAACTTTTGTCATCTACCTCTAACCCGCCGTGAGAAATCATGCCCTAAGACAATCTTCAGGAATCATAAATGGCATTTTGCTAATTCAGAGGAGAGTCCAAAACTCATGAGATTTTTAATACATTTTTCTGAGTTTATAATGAGAATAAGGATGAATTGTTTGCAGAAAACTGATAATTGAATCAAATTTCAATTTGCAGGAAAATACGACAGGAAATCATATTTTTAGCAAAAATCATAAGAAATCACCGCAGCACTTAAATCAACCGAATCAAGTCGCGATGTGAAGCGTAGTCAGCGAATTCCAGTCACGACTCAACAAATTTGGTTTTCAAGAAGAAACCGAGGGAGGAATAAGTGAAGTCGTGGACTGCAAAGAAAGTCGAGACAAAACGCGGACTTCGTCAGAGAATAAAAGAAGCAATTGTAAAGGAAGAAGTTCAAATTGCCGCGACATTCATTTCCGCATCGCGACACCAAACGGAGATTAATAACGTCGTGATACCACCATGAGGTCGCGACAAGGAGCTGACTACAAGGCCACAAGAATAGCCTTCTCAAGTAAAGGAAGTCACAACTAATTTTGAAAGGAAGGACTTGATGTCGCGACCTGATGCTGATGAGAAATATCAACACCAGTCGCACGTAAACTCCAATATCGTGATTTACTCGTGAATTAATAAAGAAGAAGATGTGATGTCGCAATACCACTAAGTCGATACACTGAAAGGTTAATAAAGACATGGAGGTTGTGACACCGATAAGAAGTCGGACAATAGATTTTAAGGAGGCCAAAAGAGGTCGCGACGCCATCCAGTTGGTCGCAGAAGACCAGCGCTTAAGAGAGGTCGCAACGCCATCCGCTGGTCGCGGGAGCATCAGCTGAGGCAAAGAGGATAAGGTTAGTGCACGCCCTTTAGTGGTCGCGACATCGGGCCATGGAATGAGGTCGCGACGTCCTCCAAAGGGTCTACATCAGTAAAGAATGGAGGTCGCGACATCATTTAGTTGTCGCGACATCATACCCAAGAGATGCTAAAGACAAGTCACAATAATAGTTAAACTTCATAATTCAAAAAGAGCTTTCATAAAAACAAAAAGGATATGTTATGACACATTCACCGTCATGATACGCCATAAGGAAAGAAGGTCACGACGCCCTTTAGCGGTTTTTTGGCAAATCTTTAGAAGAGATCATACGCTGGAAGAATGAAGTCGGACGTGAAAGAAAGGTTGCGATATCAAGTCGAGGTCACGATAAACAAATGGAGTCGCTGAAGGAACAACAATGGGCCATCATTTGAAATCCATAAATAAATGCATCGGGTTAGGGCCCAACTTCCAAACCCTATAAATACGCAATCGCTTATTGAAGAAACGCAAATTTCTTATACGTAATCTTAAAGATCCGGGTAGCCTAAGGCCATTTTATAATTTTTCTTTTCATTTTTTTCTTCTATTTTCGCTTATCTGGCCTTTGTCTGCGCATTAAAGTAGATTTTTTTTATTTCTGATCCGAACGTATTAGCTTGTTAAAGAATAGTTTCAATGCGTAATTCATTTTTCTTCTTCAAATTACTATCCGTTGTTTGAAGTTCAGATAATTCGAATTCGACCTCCAGCCATTAATATAGTGGTTATTTTTTATCGTGATAACTATCACGTGGTGTAATTCAAGAATTTTAGAACCCCAAATTCTTCCATCATAAAACTCACAGCTAGAAACTATCTTTTCTCGTATAATAAATTCAAAGTATCGGAACTTCAAATTGAAAATCCGCTCTCGTTATGAGTTTTCTCAGACTGATTCCAATATCGTTGTCTTATACCGAAATCGTAGCATCAAGCCTACATTTCCGTGAGGCACTCTGAGTGACACAGAGAAGGGAAACCTGAGAGTGATGAACAATTTCTCAAGGGTATATTAACCTAATATTGGAGATCTAATGAGCTTTGTGAGTTTATTTCGATAAATCCTCGTCTCACTTGAAATCAAGAATGAGATGAATGAATTATCCAATTAAACAAGCAGAGATTTCACCTCAATTCGAATAAAGGATTCTAATCTCAGTGTTACCTGAGATCTAATCAAGGAAAGGATGAACTATTTAATTTAGAGGAAGAGAAACCAGTGAGTAAATCCATGTTATACCCATGTCTTGGGAGCTATGGTTTATAGTCCACGCTCAAGTATTAAGTATTGAAAAGAAAAATATCTGCAACAAGGCAACACAAGACAAAGTAGTTATCTAATTCCCTCGTTTCAAAGAATCAGAAAATTAGGATGATGAACAGCAGTTTGGAGATCTAGCTACACTACCATATTCCCGGATCGATTTAAAATCGTAGTTCATAAAGTAAGGTTATAAAATACTCGCGTAAAATTGATTTTTCACAATAGTAGTGTACTAATGTTTCCTTTAAAGATAATGGTTCATGTCCAGCTTATTTTCATTACTATTCCTTATTCTTTATTCTTCTTTTAAATTTCAAATTTTATTTGTTATTCATTCACATATCTTAGACTTGTATATTTTAAGGCTTCTAAGCTGATTTGAATTACCAATTTAGAGTCCAAATAGTGTGAAATTTGATTAGTCAGGGTAGTTGATTGATAATTCTTGAGATCTCTGTGGGATCGATATCTAGACTTAAATCCATTTTATTACTTGTTCGACCAGGTAATTCTGCGTGATCTTGGATCAAGGCAAAGAGATTTATTTAATTTTAAGGAAATCATGTTAATGAGTAAAATTGCCAAGAAATACAAATGTTTCATGGCATTATTGCTGGGGATTAGACAGTCCTTCGTAATGGTGTCATAAATTCAGGTATATCTTCTGGTCCAAACTATCAAGTTTTATGGCGCCGTTGCCGGATCGGTAAAGAATTTAGTAGATCAATATCTTATTTAAAGAATGAAATACTAATTTGACATTTAAAATAAAAAAGAACAAAATAGTTTTCAAGCAAAGGGTTATTTTTAGTCACTAATCTCATTAACAAACCATATTGAAAATATTCACTGGCTTGACTAATCCTATTAATGTGAGTATGTTTTGATTTCAGAAAACTTTAATGCATAGGAAATTAAACTGACCGATTCCAAACAGATATCGAACTAGAGAGAACACTGCTTGAGAAAACGAAGGCGTAGTAAACCTGCCTATGGCCGATGAAAGGCAAGACTGCACTAATGGACAAAGAACACAGCCTAGAAGGCTTCCAATCACCGGGAGCACTACGGAGGACTTTCGAGACCTAATATTCAGATGAATACTCGCAATCGTGACAAATTTACAATTGATGCAAATAATTTTGAACTAAAGCCAAGACTGACAGGTTATTCAGCAACAATAAGCATCGGGTCATCCTAATGTATTCCAAATGAGCACCTAGGAAGGTTTCTCAGGATGGCAAACACAGTGAAGTTGAATAGGGTGAGACCAGAGGTCATAAAATTGCATTTATTCCCATTTTCTCTAAGAGATACATCAGCCACATGGTATGAATCTCTACCATATGGTTCTGTTGATACTTGGGAGGAGCTAGCTCACTGTAGATTCTTTCCCCCCCATCACTCACCTCGCAGAGAAGGAGGAGATAATCAGGTTCCAACCAGGGGGAAGATGAGAGCCTTTATGCATGGAGAGATTCAAAAGGTTGTCAAAAGATGTCTGATGCATGGAATAGACTTGAAGACCTGTGATGGACATAGTGTATCATGCCTTGAATGATACATCTAAGGGCATTATCGATGCCTACGCCGTGGAGCATTCAAAAGAAGAAAGTGTTGAAGAGGCAAGAGATCCGATTGAGGACTCCGGCTAAATGCAATATGAAAGCTCCATCAAAGTTTCTGCAGTAATTGGCAGAGGAAGAGGAGTTTCATGGAGTCGAGCAAGATGATGTACCATGGAAGCAAAGTTAGATGCCATCATGCATGTAATGGATAAGCAAGAGATGAAGATGCACACTCAGCTTCATGAAATAGAGCAAATGAGAGGAACTATTGAGAGAAGTACGATGTATCCATCAAGAATCAAGTTTTATGATGCCGAGGAGGTTAAGTACTTGGGGGAGCCAAGAAGTTATCACTTCAACCAAATCCTAACTCACAAGACACTATCATCCGAAGATCGAGGAACCATGAAAATTTTTCATACGCGGAGGGGCTTAAAAGGCTCAGTGGCATGGACAAAATCCCCTAACAGTGGGATATCAAGAAGTACTGGGGCGTTCCCGTGACGCGAACAAGGAGGTGAAAATAGAACGAGTACCAAAGTCAGAGGAGGGCTCAACCATTTGAAGAGTTAAATGTCGCAATTCAATGGGACAACAAGAAGTCGTTAAACCTCCATGAACAAAAGCTTGCGTAATCGGGAAGCCTCAAATACCAATTCTCGATTTTCGTAAGACCACTAATGCCTCCTCAAGAACCCTCGGAGACACAAATAGGGCAACTGGCCCTAAACTTGCAAAACCAGATGAAAGATGCCTCTCCCAATGATACCGAAGAAGAATTCTAAAGATCGCATACCGTAAGTGTACTTCAAAAGTGGGAAGGAATTGGTGGAAAAGACAGAAAAAGATAAATGCAACAATGGAAAGGAAGGCCTAGACAATGTTGAAATCCTGGAGAAGGAAAGAAAGAAGGAACAGCTTGTCAGGAGAAGAAGGAAGTAAGAAGAAAACCCAGAACAATCTACATGCAGTCCCATTTCCACAAAGGCTGCAGAAATCAAAGATAGAGGAAATGGGCTTGCAACGCTTTTGAAAACTTTTCGTAAGCCGAGATCAAGATGCCTTCACAAGTGGTGACTCGCATGCCACTTATGCAAAATTTTTAAAGACATACTCGAGCAAAAGAGGCGATTGTTGAAGAATTGTGAACTTGACTGCACCTTGCAATGTCAGATCAAGAGAGGCTTACTGCAAAACATGAAGGATCCAGGAGCTTCACCATCCCTACACCATCGAGAGTTTGAGTTTCGTAAAAGCCTTCGTGACTCGTGCCAAGATCAATTTAATGCCCTATCTCGCTGCTTTTCAAGAAGTTGTTTGGGGAGCTACTCCCACTACTATTACCCTCTAAATGGTAGATAAAACCTTGGTAAAACCTGAAGGAATCATAGAAGATGTGCTGGTAAAGGTGGGAAATTTTATTTTTCCTATTGATTTCATCACATCGATATGGAGGAAGATCTTACAAGTCCTCTATCAAGCTGGAAGGCTATTCCTTGCAACCTGAGCAAATGACCGATATGCGTAAGGGAATTTCACTCTCGTGAGTTGAGAAGAGCTACCGACTTCAATTTGATCAGAAGTTTGAGGAATTTCAACATAGAAGGGGAAGATATCAAGTCAATAGAAGATGTATATGTCAACAATTCTAATTTTTACTATGATTGTAATGCCCAACTTTCAATCAATGAAAAAGAGATGAATTTCCAGTATCTTGAAGGTTTTGATTTAGATTTTCGCACACCGCCTTACATTATACCGAAAAGTGATGAGTCTAGAACAAAGTGATAAAAAAAGGAGAAAAACGAAGAAAAAGAATCACCAAGAAACCAAAGAAGAAGGGCGTTTAAAGAAGCCGCAAGTCATTTAAAGTATGCTTACCTCGGAGCCGCCAAAGAGTAAAACCAAGAATAATTTCGCTAGACTTAGTGATGAGGAACAGAGGTTGGCCGGAAATTTTAAAGAATCATAAGGAGTCTATAGCTGTCTATCAAGAGTTAAAGGTATCACCATCAATATGCATGCAATAAATATCATTGAAGAAATGCAAAGCCAACCGTTGAACATCAAAGGAGACTGAATCCAAAAGAATATAAGAAGTAGTCAGAAGGAAGCGCTTCAAATGGTTAAATGTCGGGTTTTATCTATGCAATTTCGCATACCTCTCGTTAGCCTACCATGTGGTTCCAAAGAAAGTGGATTTCATCGTAATCCGCAATGAAAGAAATGAATTAATTCCAACAAGAATGCTGGGATGTGATGGAGTAAGCATTGATTATGTAGTGTCAACACAAAGAATCAAGAAAGATCATTTCCCTTTACTCCTTCATTGATCGATGTTGGATGATTAGCAGGACACCTCATTTTTGTTTCTTGACGGGTATTCGTGCCAAGCAATCGATTGCAATTGCACTGAGACTAAGAAAAGACATTCACATGTCCCATGGTACCTTGTTCTCGAAGGATGCCATTTGCTGCAATGCCTCGCTACTTTCCAGATGTATGATGTCAATGTTCTCAGATTTGGTCGAGGTCATGAAATTTTTATGGATGACTTCACAGCAAGGTATGGGGTCTGGGCTGAAATAAATGTCTCGAAATAACCCGAACAAGATTTCCAAAGATGCAAGGACAAACAACTAGTACTAAATTTGGAAAAATGTCGGCCATGGTAACATAAGGTATTGTTCTCG
The DNA here is from genome assembly GCA_016808115.1 of Tetrastigma voinierianum. Lineage (NCBI taxonomy): Eukaryota > Viridiplantae > Streptophyta > Magnoliopsida > Vitales > Vitaceae > Tetrastigma > Tetrastigma voinierianum. The sequence continues at coordinate 64,075 of JAEQBH010006959.1, read as the reverse complement.
GGTCATAAAATTTCTGTCAGCAGGCAGAAGTGGACCAACTAAGATTTCCATTATCAAAACCCTTACACCTCCTGCACAACAAGAAGGGGATAAGGAGTTTCTGGGGCATGTCGATTTTATAGGAGGTTCATCAAAGACTTCTCAAAGATAGCCGCACTACTATGCGACATCGGATAAGGACACAAAGTTTAATTTCGATGATTCCCCGCAAGGTCGCTTCTGAAGAAATCAAGATCGATTAGTTCAAGCACCTATCATGGCTGCAATTTAATGGGATCAAAGGATTTGAAATAAATGTGTGATGATTTCGTGAATGGGGTCAGACAAAAGAAAGAGAAAATATTTAGAGCCATCTACTATGCTAGCAGAACTTTCAATGAAGCACAAGAAAACTATTCCACAACTGAAAAGGAGATGCTAGCCATAGTGTTTGCTTGTGAGAAATTCAGGCCATACATTCTGGGATCCCATGTTATAGTTCACATTACTATGCAAACATCAAATAGTCCGATGTCAGGCCAAGCTAAGCCAAGACTCATATGGTAGCGCCAAGCATCGCAAGAGTTTGACTGGAAATTAAAGATAAAAGGGTGTGACAATGTGATAATGATCACTTGTCCGTGAGTAGAAAAGAATGAAACAGAAAAGGAGGAGGCAGAATTAACAGAGAACTTCCTAGATGAACAGCTGTTTAAGGTGTCATTCCAACTCTACGGTATAGCTGAGCACAGAATTACCCGTCAGGAGTAGTTCCTTAGGAATCCAGCTACCAAATGTGCAAAGCTCAGGACCGACAAATAGTGTACTACATCCGGGATGATCCACCGCTACTTCGGGTGCAGGTGGCCGACATGATTATCGAAGATGTGCGAGAGTGAACAATGTAAAACTGAATGGATGCCATGCATCACCATACGGGAGCATTTTTCCTCGGAGAAAGAATGTACCTCACAAGATACTCCAATCTGATTTTTATTGGTCTGAATTGGTTCTTCGTGAGATTGTAATCGAATGGGTCAAATTGTGTGATAGATGCCAAAAGATTGGAAATATCAGCAGCAGAAATGAAATGCCCCTAAAAGGCATAATGGTGGTGCAAATTTTTGATGTACGGGGAATAGATTTTATAAATATCTATCATCATTTGGAAACCTCGTGATATACCGGCCGGCGCGGGATTATGTTTCAAATGGTGGAAGCAAAGTGGGTTTGTCCAAGGAATGATGCTAATAAAAATTGTGAGTTTCTTACAAAAGAATATTTTGAAAGTGCATTTGGAACACCTAACTATCATTAGCGACAAAGCCATTTTGCAAACAAAATATTTGCAAACTCATGAGCGGTGTATGGAATCAAGCATATATGGAGTCTAGCTTATCATCCCCAAACCAATGGACAAGCAGAGATTTCCAACAGGGAGATTAAAAGAATCATGGAAAAGACTGTAAGTTCAAGCACGGGCGGATTGGTCTTCTTCCAAACTTGATGATGCAATTTCTGGGCTTACAGGATCAGCAGATTCAAAACTCCTATTGGAATGTCCCCATACAGTTGCCTTTTGCAAACCATGTCATCTACCTCTTGAACTGAATACAAAGCCATGGGCCATCAAGAAGCCGGGAATTTGATTTTAAACCGCAAAGGAAGAGATCGCTCCAACCGAATGAACCGAAGAATCGAGAAATGAAGCCTACGACAATGTTAGAAACATACAAAGACAAACAAAGAAATGGGCATGATGAGAGGATTCTGAGAAAAGTGAGTTCTGCATCAGAGAATGTGTTCTTCTTTAACTCCGCATCAAAGTTACTCTGTGAAGAACCAAACGATTAATCATGCACAAAGAAAGCTCATAAACATATTCAGTGTTAATAACAACAAGATCAAGGTCAGGAAGAATTTAAAGTCAATGGATAAAGACTAAGCATTATCAAAAGCAGGAGGAAAGAAAGGAAGAGTCTAAATTCGGGTTTATTGAGAGAGAGAAAGACCACAATGTACACAAAGTCCTCGCTATGACTAAAAACTAAGCAGCTGATGGGAGGCAACCCATAGAGATTCTAGTTTCTGATTTTAGTTTCTAATTTTAGACTTTGATAATTTTTTTTTTATAATTCATCTTGATTTTGTTTTCTTTAGTTTTTATAATGATTAGTTAGTACTCGAGAAATTAATTTTTGTTTAATTAAATCCTTTATGGAAATGTTGCAGAGTGCTTATTCAGAAATGCAAGGGAAGGAGAGAAAAGTAACAAATTCTAGGACAACTCCAGCAATTCACAGGAAAGAGCTATTTGAAAAAGGGGAGCATTCTTTTCCTTATACAAATTCTGTGAAAATTGAATAGTATACATGTTTGAATCCACGTGAAACGGTTTATTTGATGATGAGAATTAGCTAATAAATCAAGAGCGAAAAGCTGTCTGTTCATAAAATTTGAGGCAATTGCATACTAGGTCGCGACAAAAACTTTCGTCGCGACAGTGTAAACCGGGTCGCGATGGCTGGAGGTCGCGAACTTTAGTTAGCATTGAAGGAAGGACAGGGGACAGTCATAACTGTTATGTCGCTGACATCAATCGAGCATCGCGACATAAATTGAGGTCGTGGATAAAATCGCAAGGCCTTAATGTAATCCATTCCTCAAAAGAGTGGTGAAGGTCGCGACAATTCAGTTATATCATCAACACCGATGTCACACCTAATGATAACTTGTCCTCATTGGGCATTTATGTCGCGATAACCAAAGATGTGTCGCATATTAAGAGAAAAAGGGTTCGCTACCAAAGTACTTTTAATTTTGCCCTAAATTTAATGATAAAGATACAATTGAAGTTTGAATTGAAGTCGCGACAAGCACAAATAAATGAAGTAATAAATAGCCCACAATAATAACTGAATTGCAACTGTTGAGAAACTCCTTCCACTACCATCTCCTTCCTTGAAGCAAACACAACCATTCATCTTCGCATATTCTCTGGTTCCCTATTCTTGAAAACCCTAGACCGAAATTCCTTCCTCAAACCCTTCCTAACTAGCAAATGGCCGACCCTTCTACCCTAGTTCCAAACCTAAACGAAATCATGGAAGAGTGTATGCAACCCGAAGGGGAGGTTCATATGGAACCTACAGTGGAGAACAGGCCGTCTGAACAACCTGAAGTTCAACCATTTGCAAGGCAGCAGAGGAGAAAGGGAAAGGAGAGGCAACAAGAAAAGAAGGAGGATGACTTCATTTCAGAAGAAGCTTACTCTGTATGGAAGAAACACTATGCAAGAAAGGGATTTATAGGAGAAAGGGGATTCAGTCATCTCATCTCCCCGTTCAAAGAGTTGATAGAGCAACGAGGGTGGGGAGAATTCTACAAACATCAAAGGACTGGTTATGCAAAGAATGTCCGAGAATTCCATCTAACTGCTGGTAGGAAAGAGAATTCTGTTTATGTCAGAGGAGTCTGGGTGCTTTATGGAGCAAAGACTATTAACGAGATGTATGGGATGGAAGGACAGAAAAATGGATCAAAATTCGAGAAGCTAATGAGCAACCCTAACCGTGAGAAGCTCATGAAAATTTACCGCGACCAGAAGGGCAAGTGGAAGAAAGGAAAAGGAGAGCAAAAGACCCTGAGCAGGGGAGATTTGACAGAGGAGGCAAAGGTGTGGTTTTATTTCTTATCCTCTATTCTGGTCCCTACTAAGCACGTTTGCACAGTAAGAGAACAAGAGGCAATCCTTCTCTATGCCATACTGAAAAGATACAAGATTGATGCTGGGACAATTATTGAAAATTCTATAATGAGGTATCATGATGGTAATAAACGGGGTTTAATCCCCTCATCCAAAGAACCATCACAAGGTTATGTGTATTAGGTTGGTGTGAAGGGAACATGGAAGAAGAAGAGGAATGCCCTAAATACCACTCACTCTAACTCGAGGCACAAAGAATCAAAAGAAGAAGGAGGTCATAGTGGAAGCAGATTCCAGAGATGAGGAAGAGAGTGCAAGACAAGAAGAAGACACCTTGATGGTGGAAAACCAAGAAGAACAAAATCCAGAAACACAGCCAGAAGGGAACACCTCTATTTTTGCAGAGGACATGGAAGCATATGAAAGAAGTCCTATAGATTTCACTACTCCCATCAGCTTCACCAATGAGAAATGTGGATTTCAGAGAACTGAGAAAGCTCTAGAGGAGCCAAGAAAGTCAACTAAATAATGAGTGCTCATTTCTAAGCGTAAAAGTATGAAGAAAGAGAAAGAAACTGAGCATTTAATGAATTCAGAAGATGTATGAAGCTGGATTAAAAAGAAGAGATCAATAGTGGGAAGAGGAGTTGAACGGAAAGGAGGAAATGTATGAAGAAGAGTTGAAGAGAAAAGAGAAGAAATGGGAAGAAGAGTTGAGTAGAAAGGAGGAGCAGATCAAAGAAATTTTGAAGCTTCAAATGGAGGATAGGGATCAAGATCTACTGAAAAAGCTAAAACTAAGCCATGAGTCATTCTACAATAGCCAGTATGATCGTGATTCCCAGCTCCTTAAAATCATAAAAAGAAGAGATTCAGAACAGGAGGCTAAGACTGTAGAGCAGATTAAAGGGTTCAAATTCCTATACAAGTCACAAGCCAAGGACTTCTGAGAAGAAAATAGAAGAAAGAGATAAAAGCCGGGAGTAAAACGAAAAATACGTAGAGAAAATCGGCCGAAAATTTGACTTGATTAACAAAAATTCCTTCCACCTTAGAAGTCATGAATGAGATGGAGAGAACAATGAACACATTGGGGACAAGGCAAGATGACTTGAACAAGAAAGTTGAACTCACCAATGAGTTAGTCCTTGAAGATTAGATGGAGAAAGAGAGTATCAAGAAGAAGAGGAGAATGGAAATGAAATTCTTAAATTTTCCAAATTTGGCTACTTTGATCTCGACCCTCTAACATTTTTTATGCTCCCTCCAAAAGAAAAATAAACCTTACCATTGGATCGATCTTTTCTCTTCCTCTCTTCCCTAATGTTGTTCTCAACACTTACAATTTGATCATCAATAAAACAAGGAAATTGTGAAAAAGGAAATGTTTGCTTGCTGGTAGTTAGCTTGTGTTTTTATTTTTTTTGCTTGACTTGTTGGGAAAATAACATTGGTACTTAGTTCAAGAATGAAAATGTTGAAATTTCATAATCTGAACTAGTTAAAGTAGTTTAACTATGAGATAAATTTGAACACAAATAAGTGCAAAATCAGGGCATGAATAAAGAAATTGGAATTAGGAACATTTACTGTTCTGTTCAAGATTCAGTTTAGTTGCAAAAATTGGAAAATTGGTTGTTGCTGATAGAACAAAATACTTGCTTAAAATAATGTAAGTATACAATGAATAAGTACAAGTCTTGAAGAAATACTACATTGGTCAACAAAACTTATGAAACTTCTTTGAGAGGAATTAGGAACATCTTCTCGAGAATTCGAATTAGATCCACAAATTTCTAACTTGTTTGATTATAGATTGGAGGCGAAATCCAGGTGAAAACAAACTAACAGAAATGATAAGAGGCCATCCTCAGCAGCTTGGAGCCTTTTGGGAAGTCTACTCTCAAAATATGCTTTAAGCATATTCTCTAGTTCCCCGATTTGAGCTAAATAAGCTTTTAGTTTCTTCAACAACAGCAATTGAAACCGACCCCTTCCTGCAATAAACCCGCAAAGAAAGAACCCAAATTATCCAAATTTCTAGTTCAAAGTGTAATATTAAGGAAGAAATAAGCTCAAATAATATTCGCATTTTGACAAGAAGGCTAGTTATAAAAAACAGGTTTAGTGAAATAAGGAATAAGTTTTGTCTTGTGGCCTATTTCTGGAACAATTAAGTCAGAGGGGGTGTTTTAACACCTACACCCTAATGCCAATCGGTATGGAGTTGCTAGCCCGGGAAGTTCTCTAAGAGGAATAGAAAGCCTGAGAAGACAAAACATTGTACTATTCCAAATCATCGAAGTAAAGGCAAAGAGTTAAAGAACAAAGAATATGCTCGACCAAATACATATGGAAAGTGAGATCAAAAAAGAATTCAAAGTAGAATCGTGCTAAGATTAAGGAGAATCAGAAGAAACAAAGAAGAAAATGGAAGAAAGTCGAGGCAACAATGTAGAGACAAGATGGAAACTGGGTAATTTACAACCTAAATTTTTCCATTATCTACCCAATTACCTAAGCCCAACATTACAAGCCTGAAAGACCTCATTGATTTTGAAGGTTGAATTTACCTACATTAGTGGAGATGAAGATGAAAAATACATAAGGGACTTGATAAATAGCCAAGAAAACTCCTTTAAGATCAACTAAGTTCATCATGATGTTGGAAAAGGATTGATGACCCGCACACACAATACTTAACAAGACTTGTTAAATAAATCGTTTAAATACATTAGTTTATCAAGAAATTTTGTAATAGAAGTACTGATTTGTTACGTAGGGGTGATCCGAATCAACAAAATTTATATCCTGTTCCTCCATCAGCTGTAGAGTCAAGCTACCGGCAGTATAGTGGTCTAGGGTCGAATACATGGATTGGTTTTCTTCGTGACAAATGATTTGAGGAAGTAAAAATGGTGAATTAAATTTGATTTGGGATTTTGTGAAACAAAGGTGTAATGGTTGGCAACCGAAATTTAAATAAAATAAATGCAGTCTCCCTCATATCAGGATATCAAGCTTAGGATTCTAAGGCAACCGAGGGTCCTCGTGGTCATTCAAGGCTAGAGGATGACATATGTCATCTCGAACCGGATCTTCATTTAGCCATATAAAACCTAACCCAAAATATTTATCCTTTTGAAAAAATGGCATCACCGCCATCGCTGTCACCGATAATGAAGAAAAAGTCTCCCGGACTCCCCTTCAATGTGGGTCATAGAGGTAAATTGACGAATATCAGTGGATCTAACATTAAGCATCCACTGAACCCTGGTGTTTACCAACAATAGCCATTCAAGGAGATTCAAGGAGATAAAACCTAAGGTTAGAAAGGGAACATGTTGACTCGCATGGGATACCGCGCAAAGAACAAGGGAATCTCCACAGCCCCAGATCCCGCACCCGCATTTCTACTTCAAAGAGGTGGAGGGGTTTTATACTAACCATCCTCCAAGTTGTCATCCTTGGAGGGTGATTACGCCCAGAAATGGAAAAGAAAGGGGAAGGAAAATGAAGATGGAAAACTGAGCCGAAAGCTTCCCAAAATTTATCGTGGATGTTGATTTATTGTCATTTGCTTATGATCGAGGCTTATATGCCTCGTATGAAGGAAATTCATAAAACAATATGAAACAACAAAAATACAGCAGAGGTAGAAAGGAGAAAACCAAAACGGCGCTGCTTAAACACAAAAACAGAGCAAGAATTTCGCAGGTGCACAAAGGAATTTCGCTTAGCATATGAATTATTGTTTAAATTTCGCTAGCCTAGCCAAATTACAAGAGATAGCGGTAAATTGAGAAATTTCGCGGACAATAATAAATTTCGCTTGGGTTAGCTAAATTCCCGCTAACTCACAAAATTCCGCATTTCACGAAAATCCGCCTCTCCTCGCGCATCGCTCCATCGCCATTGTTCCGCAGCCTGTTATTTTTTCCTATTTTCTTCCTCGCTTTGAAATTCTTCATTCCCATTGTCGAAATTATTATAACACCAATGAAATCGATGGAAATCAACCCGACTTTGGTTATGATTGGATTGACACGATAATTTGGCTTCCAATTCCTGCAAAAACTACAAAAACAGCCTTGGAATGCAATTAGAAGCGCAATAGGGACCCGAACATGTCAATTGGGTTAATTATAATACCAAAACAAGGCTCAAACCTATTAAAATAGGGTTCAAAATAGCACTTTTGGCACTAATCACACCCCCTTAACCGACATACTGCTAGTCCCTGCTAGCAAATGCAAAAAGAAAATAACAAAGAACATATAAAAACTATAACAAAATAATGTCTGGCAAAAATTATATTTTAAAAAGGTTGTGAATGAGTAATGCTCTAACCCCTAAGTAAGAATCATCAAAGCCGTGTCCAATAACTGTCATGAGAGAAAGAATGCCATACAAAATTGAGTATCAAAAGAGCCTCCTTCTTGGTGAATCAACCAAAAACTTCCACCAAAACCTAAGTGTTTATTTGATTAGCTCTCAACAATAAATTGTCAAACTGCACTCTCCCCCCAACCTAGCTACTACCATGACCTAGCATGCTAACCAACCTAAATAGATCAGGACCCACCTCTTATTCCACACCCTTTGTGTTGTAGGTGCACGCCGAGGAATCGACCTCACCAAAGTCCATGTAACGGGATCTACCGATGACTCCCAAATCCACCAAGGCTTAGGGCACCAAGTCACGAGGATCTTTCGACCACTAACTCTTCGTGTTTCACCGACTTCAATGATTTCGAGACCCAGCACTCATAACTCGTCATAACTCCACCTATCCACCCATGCAGAGCACTAAGCTCCAAGTGGCTCCCAACCTGAAGGTTTAGGCACCAGTTTTAAAGGCTTTCGCCATATACCCCTCGGACCGTGCTTGGGTTTCAAGGCAAAGCATTGCAATATTTATTCTTTTTCTTTCTTTTCTTTTTCTTTTCTTTTTCTTTTTTTTTTCTCTTTTTTTTTTTTTCGAAGACGCATTGGCCTTCTTTCCACAGGGGTCCTTTAACCTATTAGAGGCGGTCAATGAAACTAGGGCAGGTTATGCAAAGTAAAGGAGGTTGCGCAGGTTTCTCAGCCTATCATTGAAACCTACTGTGCTCGGTGTGTGGTTAGCTAAAGGTGGAAGAAAAAGGTTGAAAGTAGCAAGAATTCAACTAATCATCCACTCAATTAGGCATGGAACCGATCTAACATCAATAGAATTGGACAAATTTTCACCTTTTTCAACTATGAGCTAGGCGGTACACAAAATTCGTTGCAAAAACGGGTCCAAATTTGAAAAGAAAGCCGCATGGTATAAATAGCTGAGAAAGGGAAACCAACACACTCACTATCACAAATTAATTAGTACAAATAATAACAAAACATAAATACAAAAGCCACTTCCTTTGCTAACTCTCCCCCCAACCCAAACATCTCGGTGTCCGAAATGGGGCTCGGATTGGAAAACTAGAGAAGGAAGTGTGACCTCTTTGATAAGATGTGATCATTGCTGGATAGGAGACTTCGCAAGCTTTCCATCGACACCTCATTTACTCCGTTTGGGCTTCAAATAAACAAGTTAGGAGAAGAAAAGAGAGGAAAAAAGCACTCATTGGAGTGAATTTTAAAATTATACTTTCATAACAATTCAAAATGTTCTTTCTGGCGATATTTGATCTTCTACACTCTAAGCTTTCCAACGATTCAAGAACGCCTAAAACGGAGTTCGGATGAAAAATTTATTATCGAAACAAAATTGGAGGTCAAAAGTGGGGCCCATAGCGAAATTTTTCTCTAAGCTAGCGAAATTTCGCTAGCTTATTAGTGGCTCTGATAGCGAAATTTCGCTATATGTGTTTCTGCGAAATTTTCGCTATGTCTAATAGCGAAAATTTTAATTTTTGTTTTTTTTTAGAAAAATCAAATAAAATAATTAATAAATAAAAATAAAAATAAAAATAATAAAATAATAAAATAAAATAAAACATTTTTTTTAAATATTTTTTTAGTTTTTTTTGTTTTATATATATATATATAAAACAATAATAAAAAAATAAATATAATTTTAAAAAAAAAAATTAGTATATAAAAGAAAACAAACGTTTTTTTTTTAATATATAAAATATAAAATAAAATAAAATAAAACACTGTGCATGTTTTGTTTTGTAGCGAAAGTTACGCTGCTTATTTCGCTTAAGCCGCATTTCCGCTAGCTTAGCTAAATTTCGCTAGCTAGCGAAATTTATCGTCTTAGCCGGTAAATCTCACCTCGCTTTATCTCGTGTGGAATTTCGCTAGGCTAGCGAAATTTCGTTAGTTTAGCTTAAAATTCCTTCACTGGCCTTCGCCACAGAGCTAAATTGAAAGATTTAGGATTGCGAAATCCTCGCTAAGCTTGCGAATATTCTCACGCTTCCATATTGCCCCGATCTTCAATCAAAGCTTCAAAATTTATATTTATAGTTTCCAAAATTCTGCAAACTCAAAAAATTAACACAAGAAAATTAGGAAAAATTGCATAAAAGCAAAATTAATTTGCAAAAACATAAATTAACTAAAATTAGATAAAATCTAAGAAGAAAAATTAATGAAATCAAAATAAAATACAATAAAATAAAATAAGACAAGAAAATCAAAACAAAGCTGAGATCGTGGCTCCCCCAAAAACCACTTCCTTAGGCCTGGGAGGCCGTTGAACCGACGAGCTCGTAAATGCCGGGGTTCGGTGTCTTAATCTAACCTAAGACCCAAACCATCCACTATGCTATGCGGTCCGTGCAAAATGCCATCTTGTCGGAGGTAGTGGTAAAATTCCGTACAATGGCCACTAATCTTTAGCTTTAGCATGGGCAAAGTGATGGGGTGGCCTTTCGTGGGTGCTTCACTTCATTATTGTGTCACGGTATGGGCAGATGAAGGTCGAAATGGGGTGCCGCTAGCAATGGGTCAAGGTGGCTCGCAGTGAACTGAAGGGGCTCTTCCATTTCTTCCTTTCCATTACCCTCCTCAGCCAAGATTGTGAGGTTTCTTCTCTCCCTTTCCATAGCCTCCATATTCTACACATAATCGTGAGGCACCCCTTTAGTTCCTCGTGAGGATCTTCCGCCGGTTCTTCTTCACCCTTCCTAAAGTCGCAACCGAGCTTGTTCACCCACAATTGTGTCACCGCTAATTCTTCCTCCAGATTCTCCTCCTCTTGATGAACAAACTGATTGGGGGTGAGCTTTGAGATGAATTCCTGCAAGATGTCCAATTTTTGATCAATTTCGCTTGAACCCATCCACCTTTCATATTCGTGAGCTTCCTCCACTGCCCCAATTTCCCATTAGCCCAAATATCTACCGCCCTATTATCCTCTAATAAGGAAATGTCCACTTGTTTGCTCAAATTCAGATGGCTTGTCCAAGGATAAGGGTGTGGTTGTTGTCGCCGTGAAGCTGAGGTAAAATGTGGCAGCTTTGAGGTATATAAGTTAAGGGAACATTATAGACAGGTGCACTCATCCATTGGACTCTATATTCCATCATAGACCTATATTGGTTTGGATTTCTCTCTACAGATTGCTGCCACTGCCATGGAAGGTTCCTGTAGTCCCTCATTGTCATGTATGCTCTAGGGTTACTCTCCTGACTGTATTGCTCTTCATGTGGGGGTTCCATTTGATTACAATCAATTTTCCCACTGAACTGCTTGCCTTCAGAATTTTTAACCCACTGAAAATGGATTCCTGCAGCAAACAGGGCAGACACCAAACAAAGGAAAAAAAACAACTCTACCAAAAAGGGTAAAGTTAGATAAAAACAAGATAAATGAAACAAAATTAAACACATTGAAAACACTAAAAAAATATATATGTACAAGAAATTCAAAACTCAGATGAGGATCAAGTGTTCAACAAATCATCATTCACACTTAGGCACCATCCCCAACAACGGCGCCATTTGATTCGTGTTGACAAGAGGGTGATCCTAATCAACAAAAAATTTATATCCTGTTCCTCCTATCATCAGAGTTTGCTGCACCTGCAAAGATAGTGGTTCAGTAGTCGAACACAGGATGAGTTTTCTTCTCAGTGACAAATGATTTGAGTGAAGTAAAAATGGGTGAATTAAATTTGGATTTGGATTTCAGAAAATAAAGGTGGTCAAGGGTAAACTGGAAATTAAATAAAAATAAAAATGCAAAGAAGTTCCCTGAAGTATCGTGATACTGGCTTAGGATTCTGGGGTGGCAACCGAGGGGTCCTCGTGGTCATTTCCTCGCTTGGGGGAGGATGACATAGTCATCTCCTGAACCGGATCTTTATTTAGCTATGTTCCAACCCAAAATATTTATCCTTTTAAAAAATGGTATCTATCGCCACGTGCTGGTCACCGACAATGAAGAAAAGTCTCCTGACTCCCTTTTCAATGCATCAGAGGTGGTAACTAATGAATATCAAGTGATCTAACATTAAGGAATCATCAATTTTTAAAAGCTTACCAAATAATAGCCATTCAAGGAGATTCAAGGAGATAAAAACCTAAGGTTAGAAAGGGAACACAGTGACGGCAGTGGATATCTGCGTGAAGAACAAGGGAACCTTCAGATCCTGCACCGAGCAGCCTTCTACTTCAAAGAGGGAAGGGTTTTAGCCAACCATCCTCCAAGTTGTCATCCTTGGAGGGTGTTTGGCTGCCCATAAATGGAAAGAAAGGGAAGAAATGAATGGCAGGGAAAACGGAGTCGAAAGCTTCCCAAAATTTATCAGGATGTTGATTTATTGTCATTTGTTACAGATCGAGTTTAGTATATGCTCGTAAGAAGGGAAATTACAAAACAATATGAAACAAATAAAAATACAGTGAGGGAAAGGAGAAAACCAAAACGGCGCCGTTTAGACACAAAAAAAAACAGAGCAACAAATTTTTAGTACGTTGAATTTCACTAGTATTAGCGAATTGTTATAAAGCACAAATTTCACGGCCTAATAAATTACAAGAGATAGCTAAATTGAGAAATTTCACATTTGAACAAGAATTTCGCCAGTTAGCGAAATTCTACTTAACCTAGCGGCTAAATTCAGAGCAGCGAAAAATTCGTGTTTCTCTCATGCCATCGCTCCATTGGCCACTGCTCCTACAAATTGGCTATTTTTTTTTCCTATTTTCTTCCCGTTTGAAATTCTTCATTCCCCATTGTTGGAAATTGATATAAGACCAAATGAAATCGATGGAAATCAACCCGACTTTGTTATGATTGGATTGACACGATAATTTGGCTTCCACCCCCGCAAAACTACAAAAACTTTGAAATGCAATTAGAAGCGCAATAGGACCCGAACATGTCAATTGGGTTAATTATAATTAGTACACAAAAAGCGCTCAAAACCTATTAAAAATAGCTGAAAATAGCACTTTTGGGCACTAATCAAGCACACTATGCCTTGTTCTTTATTAAAAAACCTAAATTTGAAATAATAGTTATATCTCTTAGTTCCAAAACAAAAGGGTGGAATGAAAAGAATGGGAATAAATCGAAATGTCCAAAATTTTCTAAGCCTATTTGTTCGAGTGACAAACAATTTCTTCTTTTCTTTGCTTGGGACAAGCAAAATTTTAAGTTTGGGGAATTTGATGAGTCCAAAACTCATGAGATTTTAATACATTTTTCTCGAGTTTATAATGAGAATATGATGAATTGCTTACTTAAAAACCGATAATTGAATCAAATTTCACCTAGCAAGAAAATAAAACAGGAAATCATATTTTTAGCAAAAATCATAAGAAATCAGCCTGGCAAAGAGAATTTAAATCGTAACCGAACCTGCCGCGATACATGAAGGCCTGGGTGAATTCCAAATCACGACTCAACAAATTTGGTTTTGAAGAAGAAACCGAGGAGTGAATAAGTGAAGTCGCGGACTGCGTATGAAGTCGGACAAAACATGACTTGTCAGAATAAAAGAAATGCTGAAGAAGTTCACCGCCGCGACATCATTTCGACGTCGCGACACCAAACGGAGATTAATAACGTCGTGATACCACCATGAGGTCGCGACAAGAAGCAGACAACAAGGCCACAAGAATGCCTCTCGCTAGCGCGAAGTCACAACTAATTTTGAATGAAGGACTTGATGTCGCGACCTTTGACAAAGGATGAAGAATAACACCTGTGTCGCAATGTAAACCCACATCGACCCACTGTGAATTAATAAAGAAGATGATGCCATACACCACTTCGGGTCGCGATAATTGAAAGGTTCACAGTAGACATGGAGGTTGTGACACTGATAAGAAGTTGTGACAATAGATTTTTAAGGAGGTTGAAAAGAGAGGTCGTGACGTCATCCAGTGGTCGTGACATCAGTTGCTTAAAAGAGAGGTTACGACGTCATCTAGTGGTCGACATCGCTTGAGGCAGGGAGGAGGTCATGACGCCCTTAGTGTCGCGACATCGGGCCATAAGTAGAAATGAGGTCGACATCCTCCAAAGGGTCACGACATCAGCTTAAAGAAAACGAGTCACATCATTTAGATTGGCCGCGACATCATACCCAAGAGATGCTGAAGACAAGTCACAACAATAGTTAAACTTCCGCGACCTTAAAAGAGCTTACAAAACAAAAAGGATATGTTGTGATGTCATTCAGCTGTCGCGACAACAGTTACAAGTAAAGAAGGTCGCGACGTCCTTTAGCGGTCGCGACCTCAGAAGAGATCACAATGCAGAAGAATGAAGTCGCGACGTGAAAGAAAGGTTGCGACATAAAGTCGAGGTCGCGACAAACAAATGGAGTCGCGACATGAACAACAATGGGCCAGTTATTTAGAAATCCACAAATAAATGCATCGAAGTTAGGGCCCAACTTCCAAACCCTATAAATATGCAACTGCTATTGAAGAACGTATAGCCAAGTAAATATTAATCAAGATCCGGGTAGCCTGCTGCCTATTTTTATAATTTTTTTTCTTTTCTTATTTTTTTTCTTCGCTGCTTTGTTCATTTTGTCGTCATTAGGAGTAGATTTTTTTTTTATTTCTCGATCTCGAACGATTAGCTTGTAAAAGGTGTTTTAATGCACTCATTTTCTTCAAATTACTATCCGGTTGTTTGAAGTTCAAACACTCTGAATTCTAATTGATGAGCTTAAAAGTCATCTCTTTTAGTCAATTTTTTCTGTTTGTTTTTCGCTTAAAATTGAATATTTAAATACACTATGAAGAAACTCACCAATTTGTCATTAGCGTGGAAGGAAGCAAGAAAGAAGAAAGCAAGAGAAAATGCGTAAATAAGTGGATAAAATGCGCGAATGGCAGAGCAGAAACGAAAGCAACTGGTCGATGTATTTGATGCGCTTGTGAGTCCGCATACCCGCTTCTTAAAGTCGCGACATCAGAAGATTGAAGAGAATTTGATGTGTGTCATGACAGGAACATACCTAGGTACCAAGAAGGAGTAAAATTAGAGTGATGTCGCTGGCGTAAACTATTAAGTCAGCGAGCATCATCGAATAACCATTGCAACATACAAAGAAGAAGGTCATGTTATGATAAGAAGACTGATGTCGCGATACCCAAGAACAATCGGGTTGTTACAGCAGAGACTTAATCAAGTCGTGACATCAAGAGGAGATCAACTGAAGGCTTCGAACTATGAGGTTGATGTCACGACATCAGGGACACCTCGCCAAAGAAATAAAGATGATTGATGTCGCTGACAAGAGAACCGAGGTCGCGACATCATGACAACCGAGAAAGGGTGCGTGAGACCGGTCTGCTGTCGCGATATAACATCCCGAAGGTCGCTGGCGACCGTGAACAACCATCAAGACTGCAGTTGACTAGGAATGGATGTCGCGATAAGGCTATGATGTCGCGACATCACAAGCGATCACGAATCAAACCCGCAAGGGTATAAGATTGGTGTCGCGGATAACATGAACGATCAGCTCATAGGATGCGTAACTTTAAGTCAATGTTATGGCGATTTCATGTCGCGACAAGAGAACCGGCGACGCAACTGGAATGTAGCTGACTGGGCCTGGATAATTTAAAATCCACAACAGTTACATTGGGATTAGGCCCAACTGAAAACTCCTATAAATACGCAGCTACCCAGTAAGAGTAAGCAAGCTCCGAGGCGCATCAAAGGAGAGATCTCGGGGTGAAATCTAGGCTTCACTTTTATTTTATTTTCTTTCTTTCTATTTTTTTTCTCTTTCTTTATTTAGAGCAGATGTTTGTCTCGTATTTTATTTTTTTTCGTTTATTCTTTTGAATCTGAATGTTATCGCTTTTGTCGGGTCGAATACATGTGCACCAATTTCTTTTCAAATTACTACCACCCGAATGCATCAAGTTCGTACAAATTTCTGGACTGATTATTTCAGCCGAATTGCGCTATTCTTTTGATCAAGATTGTCGCTGTGTGATTCGTGCACTGAGGAACCTAAATCTTCATTTAGTGAATCTGTAGTTAGAATTGATCTTTCTCGTAGTAATTTGCGTAAAGATCTTGTTCATTTCGGCTTACGAATTTACTCTCGATTATGGGTTTATAGATTTTGATCCGAATATCGCTGTACTATACCCGTTAAGAATTGCGTCATTACTCGAGCCAAGGAGGTCCTTCCGAGTGACACAGGGAAGACAATCCTAGGAGTAATGTACATTTCTTTGAAGGTATACTAACCTGCTCTTAGGGATCCTTTGAGCTTTGTAAGTTCACTTAGATAAATCCTCTTCTCACTTGAAGTCAAGAACGAGTTGAACGACTTATCTATTTAAACAAGCAGAGATTTCACCTCAATCTGATAGTGAGGCCAACCCCGTGTTAGCCAGATCTAATCGTCAAGGAAAGGTTGATCTATTTTAATTTCGAGGAAGAGTAATTTGAAGTCAGATATCCTTGCTTCGACCGATAACTCGGGAGCTTAAGGTGTACAGCCCATAAAATGGGTATGAAGTATTGCAAAGAAAAATACCCACCTTAAGGAAGTTCTGTTAAAAGAGTTATCTCGCCCTCGTGACCAGAGAATCGTAGAAGCATGAGATAACGAAATGTGGAGGTGCGAGAGATCCAACCGCACTACAAATGCCTTGACAAATTTTGAAACTTGAGATAATCAAGAATTTATCTAGCATGAACTACGTGAATTGATCGCTCACTATGACTGCTTTTTCTGATGTGTCTTTTATGATAACCTGCTCAAAGATTCATTTCTTTTATAGGAATCCTATTTCTTGATTTGTTTTATTTCACTTATTTGAATGTTCATTTCGAATCCAGTTAATTTCCTACTTTCTTAAGGTCGAGCTCATATCAATTTATGGTCCAAATAGTATTAATTTCAAGTAGTCGTGGTAGTTGATGAAAATTCTTGAGGATCTCTGTGGGATCATATATCCGACTTATGTCCATTTTATTATTTCAGTTTAATTCTGGCACTTTGCACTTAGACCAAAACCAATAAATTAAGTTGTTATACTCTAAGAGATTTTTGGTTATGATGATATGATGTCAATGTTGATGGCATCAAGGTTCGGGATTAGTTAATAGTCCTTTGGTAATCGTACGTGAAATTTGTATGCCCTGTCCAACAAGTTTTATGAAGGCGCTCGTTTGGGATCGAAGGGATTTAGTAATCAATATTCAAATGAAAGAAAGAAATACTAATTTGGACATTGTTTAAAAGAAAAAGAACAAAAATAGCGTTTCAAGCAGTGACTCTTTTAGCCACTGACCTTTAACAAACCACATTGAAAATGTTTGTTGATTAGGTTAATCCTATTGATCTGAGTGTACTTTGATTTCAGGAAAACAGATCATACAGCCATGACAGATAAAGGATTAGACGGTGTAGCCAAACAAGAATGTGCAAAGAAAAGACTTAAGGAGCATGATACTGGAGAATTTATGGAATTCATTCATCCACAATAAATATTTAGCAATAGAACGTATAGCAATCAATGCTAATGATTTCGAGCTCGAACCAAGATCGATAACCATGGTCCAATGTAACTAATTGGCCGGGTCATTCCAATCGAAAAATCCTAATGAACACTTGAGGCAATTTCTAAGAATAGCAAATTCAATTAAATCTGAATGGTGTGGAGCCGTGGTTATTCAATCAAGAATTTGTTCCCATTCTCTTTACGAGATATGGTCAGCAGAACATGGTTTAACCCTACCATATGAATCATAACACATGGAAGGAGTCGACGAGAGCTTATTCAAGAAATTCTTTACTCCATCACTTCTCCGAACAAGGAAGGAAATTACTAATTCCAAACATGTGAAAGTGAGAACATGTATGTTGATAGAAAGATCTTGTCGAATACAACATTAGCTCATTTGAATTTTCGTGTGGAGAAATGGGCGTAGCCGAAGAGAGCAAAAAGGAATGTGATGGATAAATTGTCACCCATAGCTAAGTCGGATACTTGATACATTGGTTGAATGAAAGGAAGTCCAACTAAAAGCTAAAAACGAAGCAGAGTTGTGGAAATAATGAAGATTGCACAGAAAGAAGAATCTCTAAAATCACATCCAGGACAGCTGATATAACATGACTAGAATAAAAAGGGGAGTCTCTCTCATTCTTTTCTCTATCTTTTATTGCATTTGAGTTGAAATAATTGTTAGGATTTTATATTTGAAGTAGCATGATTGCAAGTTTGGGGAAATTTATTTTTATCTTGCATGAAATGCTTAACTATAGAATATGAGAAATAATAGAAATTGTCACCCCGCATGATAAAAACAAAGGCCGCAAAAATGCGCAAATTGAGTTGTGGTTTTGAGGACATTGAATTAACTGAGAGGAGTTGCTGAAAATTGGACTGATCGTTGTCCTCGGGACACAACACGGTTCCGAGAGGGTTAACCAAGAATGTGGGAGTGTGAAGAATAATATGGAAAAGGAAGTCAAAAAAGACAAAATTTAGTTATCACGTAAATTTAAGAATAGAAGAACATTCGTCGTGACTTAGATTTTCGTGTCAAACACAAAAGTCAAGTCGTGACATCCAAAGAAATAATGTTTCGAGATTTATTGCCCACACTAATATATTAACTTCAAAAGGCAATGTGAAAACATTAAACCTAAAAGGTTCAGTTTCATTCAATTTATGCCAGAATAAATACAACACGTAAATGTAAATCCATCTTTCGATCTAATCAACTGCGGAATATCCCCGCTTCAAAGATATAATCAGAGGAAAATTAAGGCATTCAAGAAAAACGCTCCAAACCTCCTTCCGTGAAAAGCCGAAATCTGGATTGAAAATACAAAAGGGACATAAATCGATGAATCTCATTTAATCTTCCCCTAGAAATTGAAGGAAATCATAATTGACTTTGTTCTTTCCAAGAGACACACCTCACTATAAGAAGGATGGAAGAACAAGGAATTAGGAAACAAGGTAAAGAACAGAAGGGAAGGGAGAATGAGAGGAAAGAGCGCCCGAGGGGTGTAAACACCGTTTTTATGGAATAAGTGAGCCCAAACAACCAATTCCACTAAGGTTCCATAAAACGTTGTTTCACCCGTAGTTGTTGATGGGAAGGGAATATGGATTAGTTAGAAATCCATCAACCAAGAAGCCCCAAAGAAAAAGGTGGAAGCAGCCCCAATTTGCTGTGTACGACCTTTGTTATCGGTCAATCGCCATTCGAGCTCAGTTGTCCGAGAACCAACCTTTGAAGCTGGGATGCAAACTTCCCTGAGAAAAAGATAGGATTTTAGAAATGTGATGAACCTTATGAAAAATGTTTGTAATTGAGCCGCCTCGACAATATTGAAGTCCTTTTGATATTTGAATAAAATTCGTTGACTTACAAATCGTTAATCATGATGTTTGAATTTTGTTTCGTGCTAGTTTATTTTATGTTTAGAATCAATTACTAATTCTGCTTCGCTCGAATTGTTCGAAAGAATAGAACTCGTTGAATAAAGAAACCGGAATTAGAGTATACCGGCTCTATTTAGATTCACAGGTTACAAAATTGAGAAATGGGTCGGGTGCTGATGGCAAATGCTTGAGTAAATTAATGTGTCATTAGACAAGGAATAAAAACACAAGTCTTTAAAGAAATAATACACTTTGGCCAACAACATCTTTGAAACTTTGCTCCAAATTAGGAAAATTTTCTGGAATCTGTGGATTATAATCCATAGTCCTAGAACTTGTTTGAATATCGATTAAGGCGAAATCCTAGTTGAAAAACAACCGACAAGAAATGATACGTGCCATTCTTGAACAATGGAGCTTTTCCGACCACCATTATGTATATATGTTTCTTGTATACACCTTAGTATCCGAATTTGAGCCAAGATATTCCATGTTTCGAATAATCCAAAGGTAAAGCCTCAAGCCATCCTTATTCACTGCTTCCAAGAAAAGAACCTATGATGACTCAAGAACTCAAAAAGGAGAGGAAAGATAGATAAAGTTTGGGAGTTTAATTTGGGAAAGCTAAAAGAAATGCATGCAGGAGGTGAAGGAAGAAAGATCTAAGATGTGAAAAATACAAAAGGAAAGAAAGAAGAATAGTTTTTGTCTCAGGGCCTAACTCTCGAACAACAAAGCCTAGGTGTTTCACACCTAGTACCCTAATACTATCTGGTATGGGAGCTACTAACCCAAAGTTCGCTAAGAGTGTTAAAAAGTTCAAAAGACAAAACAAAGCACAATTCTGAAGGGTGGGGATTAGAGAGCAGTACCCCTGGCTAGAAATTCACATAAAAGAGAATTGGAGCATACAACTTGAAAAATAAAAATTAAGGTAGTATCCCAAACATGAAGTTCTTGGGAGTTTGGGAATTACAAGGAGGAAATAGCAATTATAGAAAAGAAAAGAGTTTTGGGTAATCTCAGCCTAAAAATTTATTCATCCTACTCCTTTTACCTATGCTTCCACACATTACAGCCCAAAAAAGACTCATTGATTTTGAAGGTTGGAATCATCTACATTAGCTACATCAATATGAAAAACCGTAATATGGGACTTTAATAAACAGCTTGAGAAAACTCCCTGTGAGACATCAAATCTTAATACTAAAATTGAAAGGATTGTTGACCCGCACAGCTACGCCACACAAACAAAAGACTTGAATAATGAACTGCTTAATACATTAGTTTATCGTGTGATTTTTTGTAATAGAAGATAATACTATACTTATTCGTATTTAAATCGACTCAAATATAGTGATAGATTTTAATTTTAATCGAAAATGTACTTTTTAAGTTTAACTTGAATACTTGTAAACAAAAAATGCAAATGTCCTTTTGTTTCAGGACAAACAAATTTTCTTTTCGCTCGAGGACAAGCAAAATTTTAAGTTTGGGGGAGTTTGATGAGCTTAAAAGTCATCTCTTTTTAGTCCATTTTTCTGTTTGTTTTTCAGTTAAAATTGAATATTTAATATACAAAATTACAATGTTTTGAAAAATCGATCGACTGGCTTCTGTCCGACTCTGGCCCGACTGGGCCGACCGCCATATAAACCGTCCGGCTCAACTAAAACTGCGATTAAGCGAACCGGTGAGAACAAGAACCGGGCGGTCAATCCGCGAACTCTGATGAACTCGCTCAATAACCGAGCGTTCGCTTCCTTTTTTTTTAACTTGCACCACGCCGCTTTGATGTTTTACATCAAAACGACGTCGTTTTGATGCCCTTCTTTGCATTCCAAGTTGATCCTGCGTTGCCCTTCTTCACATTCCAAGTTGATCCCTTCTTAAGAACCCATTTTTTTTCGGGGACGACAGATTCTTCGGGCCTCTTCGACCATTCCAAGTCAACTCGACCGCCTGACGCCACTTACTCCATTCCTGGGCAGTAATCCAAGAGAACTGTATGCAATTTTATCGGATTTGATCAATTTCCCTCTTGATTTCTGGATTTTATCGGAGCAGCAGGATTTTTATCGGTGAGATTTCTGGATTTTTATCGGTGAGATTCAGAACCAGCAGGTTTTTCGTAACCCAAATCCAAAGATCTGTATGTATTTCACTATTTTGTACATGTTCTGAGATTGATATTTATTATACTAGAATGCGTCTTTGTCAATTTTCATGGATATTGATGATATTGTTTCATGAATCAAAACCAAGTGTGAAAATTAATCACATAGTTGAAAGAAATATCCCTTTTGAATCGTCATTGGGAAGAGACCATATTTGGGTAAGATGCCAAAAGATAAATTTTATGTTTCGCTGATAGAATCAAAAGAGAATGCATGTTTGGGTCTTCTTTTTTCCAGTTGGTGCAATACTTAGGTTCCCCAAGTGCTAATGTGATGTTGTGTAACGGAAAACACAAGAAAACGAAAAAGAAACAGAAAAAAAAAAAGGAAATTGGGGAGAAGTGAAGTGCACTCGCTTAACATGTTGAGTAATTTAATGATTTTTAGAATCTAGTTTGATGGTATATGGTAGATCATAAGATGTTGCTATGGAAGTAGTGGATGTAGAGCAGAGGACTTATGTAGTAATTTGGCCTTGGGAAAGCATTTTAATTTACTTGTGTTTTATATATTTATTATGTATTTATAGGACAATGGAGCAAGTGCATATTACAAAATGCCCTAATTAGTTGCGAAGTGGACCATAAAATTTGAGAAATCATCATATTGATAGAAAATTAATGATTTGTATCTTTGTATCCGCTATTTGTTTCATGATTTGCAACTTGTGGAAATTGAGCTTACTTGTATTGTTGCATATATGAATTTTTTTTTTTTACAAATTGATAGAAAAATGGAATCAACTGACTCCAACCTCGCTCAAGACCCCAACCCTAATCTACAATCTATTAGAAGCAAGACCGACTCAGCATGGGAGCATGTTTCAAGAAATGTGTTCAAATGGAAGAAAGCCTAACTTGTTTGTATTGCAAAAAGTTGCTAAAGGTGGAACCCATCGAACGAAACTACATCTATCGGAGTAAAGGGAGATATTGACTTTGTGTCGGGCCTTCCCATGTTAAATATCGGATGGAAAAATTCCTTACAAGAGATCAGAAATCCAAAAAATTAGCCTGGCAACTTATGAGTTTGAAAATCCATGCGCCCCAATGTATTACTAAATTTGAAGGGTATCCGATGAGCAATAAGGTGAAGAAGAGGTTCAACAAAATGCCAAATTCAAGGTCGCAAATGAGTGGAAAAAAGAAAAATAACAATGGATAAGACTTTGCACTAAGAACTACTCAAGGGGCCTAACCTTCCATTAAGAGTGCATTTGCCTGGTTAGCAATGAGAGCGTATATGGCTATTGGGAGATTTTTTTATGATGCGTGCATTCCTACCAATGCCGTGAATTCATTCTACTTCAAACCAATGTTGGATGCTATATCTGCAATTGGTCCAGGATATAAGGGTCCGAGTTACTATCAACTACGAGTTAATCTTCTAAAGGATGCAAAGAAGGAAGTTCAATTACTTGTGGATTCTTATCGTGAAGCTTGGGCAAAAGTTGGGTGTACAATAATGGGTGATGGTTGGACAGATAATAGACAGAGAACACTCATCAACTTCATGGTTTATTGTCCCAAAGGAATATCATTTGTAAAGTCTGTTGATGCTTCAGATATCAGGAAAGATGCAAACTAATCTATTTTTACTATTTGACGAGATCATTACATGGGTTGGTCCAAGCAATGTGGTTCAAATGGTCACTGATAATGCAGCAAATTATGTGGCTGCAGGAAGATTGATTTCTGAGAAATATAAACACATTAATTGGTCACCTTGTGCAGCTCATTGCCTTAATTTGATCTTTAAGGATATTTGTAAGTTAGATCATATTGCTGAGCTTGCAAGACGTGCATCAAAGGTGACAATTTTTGTGTATAATCATGTTGCTTTGTTAAGTTGGCTAAGAAAAAGAGAAGGATGGATAGAGATTCTCCTATTCAAAGTAATCTCGCTTTGTTACTATTAAGCATTCATTGCATTGAAAAGCCTTCATGATCACAAACATGATTTGGTGCTTTGGTGACTAGCAAAGTTCTTTATAGACTCTAGATATTCAAAGGATAGTTAAAAGTAGAGTCGTGGGTTTCTATCATCTTGATCACAAGTTTTGGAATGATTGTTTCATAATCGCGGAAACTCATGGCTCCACTTGTGCGCCTTATTGCGCATTGTTGATGGTGATGAGAGATCTTCCATGGGATATGTATATGAAGGCATGTATAGGGCCTGCTTAGCATCAAGAAGTTGTTTAATCATAAAAAGAGACTATACAAGCCTTATACAAATATCATAGCAACGCTGGATGAACAACTTCACAAAAGCATTCATTCAGCAGCTTATTGGTTGAATCCATGTTTCCAATATGATCAAGAAAACTTTTGTAACAAGCCTGAAGTTATTGGAGGTATGATGGATGTCATTGATCAAAAAGTCATCAAAGGTAAAAACAAAGTGATGAATGAGTTAAAGTTGTACCGTGAGCGATTGGAAAGTTTTGGAAGAGAGCTTGCCTATTCTTCACGTGAAATATTACAACCTGGTAAATGATAATTCATCTCTTAACTAGTTATACTTTAATATTTACTAATGTACTTAAAAGTATAAATTGTTATATTTTTAAACTTACTAATGATTTTTTTTCTTTCATTTCTTATGTACCGGAAAACTAGATGAATGGTGGGAGGCTATGGTTGATATAGTGCCCCACATTTGCAAAAGTTGGCAATTCAAATACTGAGTCAAACTTCATCATCTTCTGGGTGTGAAAGGAATTGGAACGTGTTTGAACGCATACATACTAAAAAGAGGAACAGATTGGAACATCAAAGACTTAATGATCTTGTATACATTCACTACAATTTGCGGCTGAAAAATCGGTATAAATATTTTCTTAGTTATTTTGAATACCAATTTTATTTGGATAGTTATGAATAGTTTCATGTTTATCTTTTTTAGGTTCTATAATAAGAAAAGAAGCTATGATCCTATTGATTACATGTATTGATGAACCGAATTTTGATAATTGATAAGGATGAACCAGGAGAACTAGATCTTGAAGAAGAGGAAAATATTTTGTATGAGGAAGGGTCTCTTCCTATAGAAGTCATGTTGCCCAAATTTAGCTACTCAATTGGTAAGTAGAATTTATAAATCTTATCCATTTTAAATTGTTGTTATTACTTTTATTTTCCTTTATAAATGATTTCTTATTGATACATATTCCTTGTTTTTGTAGAAGATGTGAACGATGGTGGCGTGACCTTAGAAGGAGTTAATTCGGGGAACTTTAATTTTCCATATACACAATTTGACTTTTCACATCCTAATTTCCAAAATGAATGAAGACATATATTTCTATTTTCATGCATGAACTTATTAATATGAAAACTCTTAATGTTGACATTTCATATTTTGAGTAACTACGTAAGTATTGCAGAATGACATTTCTATTATGAATGATGTTAATCGCTCCTTAGGTTATTGATACTTTATTATACCATATTTAAATAATAAGGTTATTATGATAAATATTATATCGATTTATATTATGGAAATTAACTTCTTATATTGTATTAAAATATGATCTCTTGTGATTTATACAGCAGGTAAATTTTTTTATAGAAATGCTTAAGAAATAGAGGAGATGCTGTCAAAATTTTTATAAAAATTTACCCTTTTATAATTATTTTTAATTTTAATAATATATAAATTATCTATTTATGACGTCACCGGTTCGACCACGGTTCGACCACCGGTCCGACCAGTGAACCGTGAACCGATAAATTTTCCGGTTCAGTCTCCGGTCCGGTTTTCAAAACATTGCAAAATTATGAAGAAACTCACCAATTTGTCATTAGCAGGAAGGAAGCAAGAAAGAAGAAAAAGCAGTAGAAAAATGCAGAAATAAGTGGATAAAAATGCAGTCGAATGGCAGAGCATAAATGAAAGCAACTGGCTGATGTATTTGATGCAGTTGTGAGTCTACACAGTCCAGTTTTAAAGTCATGGCTATCGTGAAGATTGAAGAGAATCTGGCGTGTGCCGCGACAGTGGACATGGGCCTAAGCAAACAGAAGAAGGAGTAAATTAAAAGAGTGATGTCGCGACTGAAACTATTCAGTCGCAACATCATCAACAACCATTGCACATACAAGAAGGTATGTCATGTCGCGATAAGAAGATCATGTCGCACACCAAGAACAACCGGGTTGTTACAGTGCAGGACTTACCGTCAAGTCGTGACATCAAGAGGAGATCAATCACGCTTCAAACTATGAGGTTGATGTCACGACATCGTGGGACACCGCTCAAATAACAAGAGCCAGATGCGCTGATGCTGTCGCGCGACAAGAGCAGGAACTGAGGTCGCGACATCAAGGACAAATCCAAAGAAAGGGTGTGAGACTCGGAGCCCACGCCAGCGATAACATCCTCGACATGTCGCGACATCGAACAAACTATCAAGCATCGCAGCGACTAGAATGGATGTCGCGATAGCGCTATGATGTCGCGATATCACAAGCGATCAATCGAAACCCGCAAGGGCATATAAGATTGGTGTCGCGGACAACATGAACGACTACGCCCATAGGATGCGTAATCCTTAGTCAATGTCGCTACATGATTTCGATGTCGCGACAAGAGAACCGAGGATAATCATCAGCGCTGATTGGCCTGATACTCTAAAATCCACAAATAAGCTACATCGGGATTAGGGCCCAATCAAAAACCCTATAAATACGCAAATGAATTCCGTAAGAGTAAAGCAAGTCGGAGGCGCATCGTAAAGAGAGATCCGCAGCCTAGTTTCACTTTTATTTTATTTTCTTTTCTTTTCTTTATTTTTTTTTCTTCTATTTTCTTTATTTAGAGCAGATGTTTGTCTCGTATTTTATTTTTTTTCGTTTATTCTTTTGAATCTGAATGTGTTATCGCTTTTGGTCAGGTCAATACATAATCTAATCTCTTTTCAAATTACTACCGAATGCACGGTTCGTATAAATTTCGGGATTCGATTATTTCAGTTTCGAATTGCGCTATTCTTTGATCGTATGATGTCGCTTTTTGCGGTGATTCAAGAATTGAGGAACCCATTTCATTTAGTGAACGTTGTAGTCAGGAATTGATCTTTCCGTAGTAATTTGCGCATCTGCTCATTTCCTGGCCACGAATCCTACTCAGATTATGGGTTTATAGATTTTGATCTGAATATCAGTGTACTATACCCGTTAGCACTGCGCTCACATTCCGATTTCCGCGAGTCCTCTCGGTTTCGACACAAGTAAGACAATCCCCGAGCAATGCATTACTTCCCTTCGCCGTATACTAACCCGGCTATTAAGGATCCTCAGCCAGAAGTTCACTTAGATAAATCCTCTTCTTACTTGAAGTCAAGAACGAGTTGAACGACTTATCTATTTAAACAAGCAGAGATTTCACCTCAATTTGGATAGTGAGGCCAATCCCGTGTTAGCTGAGATCTAATCAAGGAAAGGTTGATCTACTTTAATTTCGAGAAGAGTAATTGGAAGTCGTATATCCTCGTCGACCGATAACTTGGGAGCTAAGGCAGATGTACCCATAAAAACGGCATGGGTGATTGCAAAGAAAATACCTAAATTTAAGGAAGTTCGTTAAAAGTAGTTATCTCGTTCCTCGCACTGAGAGAATCGTGAAGAAGGAGATAACGAAATGTGGAGTGTAGAGAGATCCAACTGCACGACAAATGCCTTGGACAGATTTTGAAACTTGAGATAATCAAGAAATTTATTCAGTATGAACTACAGGAATTGATCGTTCACTATGACTGTTTTTCTTGATGTGTATTTTTATGATAAATCGCTCAAAGATTCATTTCTTTCATAGAATTTATTTCCTTGATTTGTTTTATTTCAGCTTCTATTCAATGTTCATTTCAACTAGCACTTCGCTTTCATGCCGTGGAGCTCATATCAATTTATGGTCCAAATAGTATTAATTTCAAGTAGTCAGGGTAGTTGATGAAAATTTCGAGACTGCGGATCGATATCTCGATTCTATGTCCATTTTATTACTGTTTAATTCGTGCACTTGCAGAATTTCAGACCAAAACCAATAAATTAAGTTGTTATACTCTAAGAGATTTTTGGTTATGATGATATGATGTCAACAAGTTAATGGCACTGTTGCCTGGGATTAGTTAATAGTCCTTGGGTAATCGTATCGTAAATTTGTATGTGTTCTTTGGTCTGTCAATCAACCTCCAGTTTCATTAATATAGTGGTTATTTTTTATCAGATAACCATTGTTGTGTGTAATTCAGTAATTTAGAACCCTAGCTTCCATCAAGTAAACTCGTTGTTGAATTTATCTTTTCGCAGACAAATTCAGTGCTATTGGAACTTTCAACTGAAAATCGCTTTCCTCGGTTATGAGTTTTCAGAATATTGATTCCAATATCGCTGTCTTATACTACTGCAGTATCGTCACTGAAGTTCCAGGAGGCGTCCGGAAAGTGACATGTGTGAGAAGGCAAACTCGAGAGTGATGAACAATTTCTCAAGGGTATATTAACCTAATATTTGAGATCTAATGAGCTTTGTGAGTTTATTTCGATAAATCCTCGTCTCACTTGAAATCAAGAATGAGATGAATGAATTATCCAATTAAACAAGCAGAGATTTCACCTCAATTCGAACAGTGATTCTAATCCCATGTTAGCTGAGATCTAATCAAGGAAAGGATGAACTATTCTAATTTAGAGGAAGAGAAACCAGTAAAGAGTAAACCCATGCTATACCCATGTTTTGGGAAACTATGGTTTATAGTCCACGCTCGGGTATTGGCATTGAAAAAGAAAATATCCGTAACAAGGCAACATGACAGTAGTTATCTAATTTCCCCTGCCTTCGAAAGAATCAGAAAATTAGATGATGAACAATGTAGTTTGGAGAGATCTAGCTACACTACCATATATTCCCCGGATCGCATTTAAAATATGTAGTTCATAAAGTAAGGTTATAAAATACTTAAATTGATTTTTCTGCCACAAGAGTGTACTCAATGTTTCTTTAAAAGATAATGGTTCATGTCCAGCTATTTTCATTACTATTCCTTATTTTCCTTTATTCTTTTAAATTCTCAAATTTATTTGTTATTCATTCACATATCTTAGACTTGTATATTTTAAGGCTTCTAAGCTGATTTCTCAATTACTAATTTAGGAGTCCAAATAGTGTGGAAATTTTGATTAGTCGTGGTAGTTGATTGATAATTTTTAGATCTCTGGATCGAGTATCTCGATTCTAAATCCATTTTATTACTTGTTCACATGTGCACTTGCAGATCTTGGATCAAGGTGAAGAGATTTATTTAATTTTAAGGAACCGATGTTAATCTAGTAAAATTGCTAAGAAATACAACAACAAGTTTCATGGCATTATTGCCGGGATTAGACAATAGTCTCAGTAATGGGTGTCATAAATTTGTGTATCTTCCGGGTCCAAACTATCAGCAAGAGCTAGACTTTGTCCTTGCACCTTTGAATTAATATCGTCCCTAAGTTATGTGCACTGCTCAAAATCGGATCCATAATCGTAAAATCATCCATGAAGATCTCCCATAACTTCTTCTCGCTAAATCGAAAAATAGACATCATGCATCTGGAAGGTTCCAGAGAATTACACAAAACCAAAATGGCATTCTCCTTAAAAGCCAGTACCAAATGGCACATGTAGTGGTTTTCCCGATCCTCGTGTGCAATGGCAATTTGGTTATATCTAGAGTATCCATCAAGAAAACAAAAGTGAGGGTGTCCTGCCAATCTATCCAGCATCTAATCAATGAAAGGCAGGGGAAAATTATCCTTTCTTGTTACATTATTCATTTTTCTGTAGTCAATACACACCCTCCATCATGTCACAATTCTTATAGGAATAAGTTCATTCTTTTCATTTCTGATCATAGTGAATCCACCTTTCTTGGGAACTACATGCACTGGGCTCACCCAAGAACTATCTGATATAGCATATATAAAACCTGCATTTAACCATTTCAGAACTTCTTTTCTAACAACTTCTTTCATCACTGGGTTCAACCTCCTTTGATGCTTAATAGAAGTTTTTGCATTATCATTCAACAATATTTTGTGCATGCAAATGGAGGGATTGATACCCTTCAGATCCTCAATTGACCAAGCAATAGCTTCCTTGTATTTTCTCGACTTCAGCAACTGTTTCAATTTCACTAACGCAGCCTGATATGATGACTGGTTTTCTCTTTTATGGTTCTAAGAACTCTTATTTCAAATGACTGGGCAATTCTTTCAATGTTAACCCTTCTGCACTAGTTTCCTGCTCATGAGTTTTCTGTATCTGGCTGCATACTTCATCTTGACTGTTTTCATCTATGCTCGAGACTATTTCTTTGTTAAACAAATTTGAAGGCAGTATTTCACAATCAAGACTCTCATGATACTGAAAATTCATCTCAATTTCAATGATAGAATGTTAAAGAATACAGCTGTGAATTAATCTAACACTGATAAGACTATTGTTTTCATAGCCATACAACTTTCTCGTATCTACATCAGGATGTTCCAAACTCCTATTAAGATTAAAGTGCACTGCTTCATTCCCCACCCTTAGCGTCAGTTCACCTTTCTGCACATCTATCAAGGCAGCTCCAGTTGCTAAGAAAGGTCTTCCTAGCAGAAATGGAACTTGGGTATCTTCCTCCATCTTCAAGATAACAAAATCCACTGGGAAGATGAATTTCCCAACCTTGACAAGTACATCTTCAAGAATACCTTCTGGTTGTGCCATTGATCTTTCAGCCATTTCCAATGTAATTGCTGTTGGGGTAAGTTCCCCCAAACTAAGTCTTTGCACAACTAATAGAGGCATCAAATTTATACTAGCACCAGAATCACATAAAGCCTTCTTGAATTTATATTTCCCTATAGAGCAAGGAATGGTGAAACCGCAGTGGTCCTTCATTTTTAATGAGCTATTCAATTGCACCGTAGGTAGCAGCCAAGTTCACTATCTCTCTCCTCAAATCTATCTTCTCCTTTCTCGTTTCAAGATCTCCTTCAGAAAGTTTGCATAAATAGGCATTTGGTTGATTACCTCTGCAAATGGGATATTGATTTCTATTTTCTTGAAAATGTCCAAGAATCTAGAAAACTACTCTTCCCTTTTTGCCTTCTGAAACCTCTGTGGAAACGGCACTGTATGTGTATAAGCTGGTACTCCTTCCTTGTTTCTGCTCATTACTACCTTCAGTCGTCACCGTGTGCTCTTCTCCTTCTTTCCGCCCCTTCTTGTTTTGCTCCGCCTTTCTCTCTTTCCCTTTCTTTCCTTCTCAAGTGTTGCTCACTTCTTTCCCACTTAACTCGAATTGCCATGCATTTTTGATTCTTTGAGTGTCACTAGTGGGAATATAATTCTTGCTCTAATTTATATTATTCATTAATCATTCTACTTGTGTCTCAAAGTTTTTCAATGAGGCACTTATATTCTTCTGAAATACTTGAGTGTCAGACTTGAAAGCTCCCAGTCGATGCTTTTGTTCATGGAAGTGTATAAGCCTCTTGTCATCTCCCCATGAACTCCGCAGCATTTGTTCTTCAAATGGTCGAGTCCTCCTTGACCCTTAATATTCATTTCGCCTTCACTCCCTTAATGCCGCCGCTAGGAACCTTGGTGGCTACCGATATCCCCGTTGAGGATTCTCGCCCATGCCTTGGGCCTTGTAATGCCCCTCCACCATATGAGAAATTCCTCATGGTTCCTCAAATACCGATCAGGTAATGTAATGGTGTTAGGATTTGGCTTTAAATGGTACTGGGTTCATTCACTTACTTAACCTCCTCATCACCATAAGAATTTTCTTCTGTTGGTACTTCAACACTTCTTCTCATCTCCAGCTTCTTCCACCGCCTCCTATTTCATGTGCAAAGCAGGCATTTTTCTTTCCCGTTTGGTCTATCCCGTGTATGATGGCATCTAACTTCGGGCTCAATGGCTGTCATTTTACTCATCTCCTCGTCCCTTTCCTCTCGTTTATTACCCTGAAAACTCAGATGGAGCTTCTATATATTGTATTTTGGCCAGGTCTTCTATCATATCTCTAGCCTCTTCAAGACTTTTTTCTTTTGAATGCTCCACAAAGATGAAGCATCGGAGAATGTTTTAGATGTATCATTTAAGGCATGATACACTATATCCATCCGGGTTTTAAATCAATTCCATGCATGTGGCACCTCTTCAAAGAAATCCTTGAATCTCTCCCAAGCCATATAGGCTCTCATCTTCCCCTTGTTGGAACACTATTATCTCTTCTTCTCTCTCCGAGGTGAGAGATGGGGGAAAGAACCTGCCCAAGTATGCTCTACTAACTCTTCCCAAGTATCAACTGAACCATATGGTAATGATTCAGGGAACATGGTCGCTTATATCTCTTAAAGAAAATAAAGAGATTCAACTTTATCACCTCTGGCCTCACACCATTCAAATTTCATCAGATTTGCCATCCCGAGAAATCTACCTGTGTGCTCATTCGGGGTCTTCGTAAGTGACCAAAGGAACTGATGTTGCTGCACCATTATTATCAAAACTCGGCTTTAGTTCGCTATTTGCATCCATGTAGGCTTTCTCGATTGCGCATCATTCTTCCCGAATGATAGGCCTGCAACTTCCATTGTGTCGCACAGGAGGCCTTCCGCTACCGTTCTCCTGCTCCTCCGTCCGGTCATGTCTCTCATCTACCATAGCTGCCTCGTCTTTTAGTCTTTTCTTAAGCTTCGAGTGTTCTTTCCACCCTAGTGTCTGTTAGAAAATGTGTCGAATCCTCGTTTCTATGCATTAAAGGATTTCCTCAAATAAAACACACTCGGGACACAGGATTAGTCAAAACTTAAACAAAAATATTTTCAACATGGCTTGTTAAAGATCATGGGTAGATGTACGACCGGCTTGAAAAGCTATTTTTGTTATTTTATTTTATAAAATGTCCAGTTCAGCATTTCCCTTTGTTAGAATATCGACCATTTAATTCTTCTTCAACTCAGCACCGCCATAAAAGCTTGTTTGTCCCTACTATATAGACTAAAACCCCTCAAATTCACATTGTTGTAAGAGCCTTACATTTCTTTCGCATCCATGTAATTAGATACAAATTGCGACAAAATATTTATTTCTTCAAGGTTCATGATTTAAAATAAGGGTTTAGTCTATAAACACGCAAGTGCACAGTCATACAAGAAAATTCAATGTAAGTCCAAGTATCATTCCCACAGAGATTGGTACGAATTAAAGATCAACTACCCCAACTACTAAACTTCCATGCTATTTGGACTAAAAACTCAAAATGGAAGTTGTATCTAGAAAAATGAAGGTTCTAGACTATTAACTACTGTTTAACTAAGCTAAAACAAATTAATGACTACAAAATAAATTGTAACTAAATTAATGACTAATCACTTCTCATGAGAACGAAAAACACAATAGAATTCATAATGAAATAATTCCATACTAAAATTCATTGCTCTTGTTTTGTGTATGGATTGGATTTGTCCAAGATTTCCTAAATTTTGAATTTGATTCTCCATATTCATCGGTTGGATACCCTTGCTTCTCTCTCAGGTAGACAAGATCAAACCAGCTACTGTATTCTCTAATCCTCTTGCAAGATCTGGGTATTTTTCTTTCTCAATACTTCACACCCATTTCTTGTTGACAGTAGACCTTTTGCATTTCCTCCTCAGGATTTTTGCAAAGTTTCTACCACTTAAAAGGTGGCTCAACCTCCAAATCTATTGGGTCGTTCTTTTCCCTTGATTATATCTCAGTTAACATGGGGTTAAGAACTTGCCTTTAGATTAAGGTGAACTCTCTAATCATTTATATTGTTAAATACTCCTCCAACTTCAATTACGAGCCAATGGGGTTTATCAAAAATGAACTTTCAAAGCTCAATAGCTCATCAATGGTAGTCTAGCATACCTTAAAAGAACGCTCTCAAATTTCCGTGAATCTCCGTCTATGTCACGCAGAGGGCATCCCGATATCGAGCAAGATACATTCCTCAATCGTATCTGCATTATCGAACTGACACAATTCAAAAAACGACACAAAATAAGTAAATCCAACCTAAATAAGTCACAATTTTTGCAGGTGAAAGACTGTAACTAAATGTAAATCAAATCCAGCAGAGCTGCGCTCCGATTACTGCATTGCAAATTAAGAAATGGAGTACCGATCACGTACAACCACTGTAATTGCAATAAAATTGAGAAGAAATGAATTCCAGAAATTTGTCTATATTTCATAAATTTCCAAGAATTAATTTTAAGAAGAAAATAACAGAAATAAAATCTTAGCTCTACTCGTCTCTGCACAATTCGCAAATTCAAATCTAGAAAAGAAATAAACTAAAATAAAGAAAAGAAATAAAAATCTACTCTAAACTATACACTGAGTTCCTCTCCTTTCCCCTTTTTCTGGGCAGCGAAGACTAAGCTACTTTACCATTCTAATCATTGCCTATTTATACTGCCAAAAAGGAATTGGCCGAATCCCCAAAAATCTCCGGTGTGGACGAAAAGAAAGCCCACCATCGTTTCTCGTCGCGGACATGAATTTTTGTCTTTCCAGCTCGGGCCGCACTTTGTTTCGCTTCGCTGCAACTGGGATTCCTCATAAAGATGCTTGATCAATGGCTCACATCACTGTAGTCACACCTCATTTGCTCAGTGTTTCTTCTAGATGATGTCGCGACCACTGCTCTTGCGTCGCGACATCATTGTCTTTCTCTTCTCCCCGGTTTATGAGTCGCTGCACAAATTTTAGTCACACTCACCTTCTATTTATAGGATGACTTCATGCTATGACTTTCTTTTCCTGGTCGCGATTGTGTTGGTCTTCTGCCTTCACATGTTTCAATTTTATGTCGCGACCTCAAGATGATGTCACGACCTCTTTTTCTCGCTCTATTTTCTTTCTCTTTGGTCGCAACCTCGCCTTTTGTTGCAACCATTCTCCCTTCCTCCTAACTTATTCGTGGTCGCGACCTCAAGGTGATGTCGCGACCTCATGTTGCTCTTTTTCTAGCTGCGTGTATGATTCGTGCCACAATAGGGTGATCCGGAATCAACAAAATTTGTATCCTATATTCCTCCTACTACCGTAGTCAAGCTACTGCTGTATAGTAGTCTAGGGTCGAACATGTGACGGGGTTTCTTCGTACAAAATGATTCGAGTATAAAAAATGGTGAATTAAATTTGATTTGGCAGGTGATAAAAAACAGAGGAGATTGGTTGTTCACTGACTGAAACTAAAATAAAATAAAAAAAAATTGTAAAATAGAACCCCTTGAAGTTTCGGTCCACTGGTTTAGGGTTTCCATGGCAACTAACACGTCCCTGTCTTTTCTCGCATTGGGAGCATGACATATGTCATTTCGAACCGGATCTCTTCATTTACCTTTAAAACCTAAACCCTAAAAATTATTTCTTTATCGTATAGCATTTATTACCCTTTAATGTTTCAAACAACTTAACACCATCACCGGATCTAACCTGGCCAGGAGCCTCATAAATGACAACCAATCGGGCACTCAAGTGATCTAACAAGTAGCATCCATTGAACTCCGAAAGCTCACAAGTACTGGCCACTCAGGGTACATCACAGTGATTCAAACCTAAAACGTGAGATACAGAAACAGAAAAAGGGAATAAATGCTTGCGTGAAAAACATGAGGACAAGAGCTTTACTCTTAAAACATTCACTCCAATGGCCTCCTTCAAGGAGGAAGAGGTCTAGCCAAACATCTTCTGAGTTGTCATCCTAGAGGAGACAGAAGCCGAGAAAATGAGAGAAAGAGAGAGGAAGAGAGAAAATCAGAACTTAAATGAAAGTCGCGCGTGTCCTAAAAGATTAAAGTTAGGGTTACAAAAAGCTATAAGTTGGCTTATATAGCCATACAAGAGGTGTGAAATACCAAAAATACCAAAAATATAAGATTACAATAGGGACAAAATGGGAATTACACAAAACGAGGTCGTTTGGAACCACAAAAACATTGTGGGCAAATCGCTTATGCACAAAGGATTTTCACTATCATAGCCGAAATCTTATGATATTAAAAATTGCCATCACAGCGAAATACAGGCATAGCTAAAAATTGAAATTTTCACTATGTATAGTACTTTCGCTATCATAGCGTAAATCATCCAGCGTGAAGCTTTAATTTCACCATCGCTCCATTGCTTCGTTCCCACTCGCACTGCTTCATTTTATTCAAGCATTGATATTCTTCATTCCCGGCTTGCTGAAATTGATAGAAGACCATATGAAATTGATGGAAATCAACCCGATTTTTTTATGATTGGATTGACACGATAATTTGGCTTCTAATTCCTGCAAAAAAATTACAGAAACAACCCCGGAATGTGATCAAAAGTGCAATAGGGACCCGAACATGTCAATTGGGTTAATTATAATACTAGTACACAAAGCTACCAAAACCTATTAAAAATGGTTCAAAATAAAGACTGGGGCACTAATCACACTTCAACCTACACATTTCTAGTCCCTTAGCAATGCAAGAAGAAAATAAAGAGAGAGCATACAAAATGATAACAAAATAATGTTCACAAAAATTATTTTTCAAAAAGGTTGTGAATGAGTAATGCCTAACCCTAAGTAAGAATAATCAATGTCGTGTCCAATAACTATCATGAGAGAATGAATGCTATACAAAATTGAGTATCAAAAGAGTCTCCATCTCAGTGAATCAACCAGAAACTTCCACCAAAATCTAAGTGTTTATTTGATTAGCTCTCAACAATAAACTCGAAGAACCGCACTCTCCCCAACCTAGCTACTACCATGACCTAGCATGCTAACCAACCCAAATAGATCAGACCCACCTCTTATTCCACAATTCTTTTTGTGTTGTAGGGTGCAATGCTGAGGAATCGACCTCACCAAAGTCCATGTAACGGGATCTACCGATGACTCCCAACCAATTATTTAGGGCACCAAGTCATAAGGATCTTTCGACCACAAACTCTTCTGTGCTCTCAATTCCGGACTTCGCACCGATTTTAGACTCCAGAACCTACATGACTGGGTACACAAGCAGGGCTATAGAATCAACAAAATTTGTATCCTAGGTGTCCCATCGCGTAGCGAGGCTACCGGCAAAGATAGCGGTTCAGGGTCGAACACGAGGATGAGTTTTCTTCGTGAAATGAGAAGAGCAGTTGAGTTGAAAATGGTATTTCTTGATTTTGGGTTTTGTTAAAAAATAAGGTCGGATGGTTGTAAACTGCATATAAATTCAAAGGAAAATTTAGAAAAGAAGACTCCTTGAAGCCCTGGGGTCACTGGATTGGATTTTTGTGGTGTATTCATGCCCTCGAGTTTGTTTCGTCGGGGGATAATGACCTATAAAGGTCTTTCCTAAACCGGGACTCCTTGATTTGGCACTAAAACGAAACCCTAAATTACTCCTCGTGAGATATGGCGTCATGAGCATTCAAGTCCCTAATACAGTATATGGCCTCAAAGAGGCAACCTACTAAGAACTAACAGAGACAACTAAGTGGATGATAGGTGGATCTAAGATTAAGCATCCACTCGTAACCACAAAGCTTGCCAAATACACATCAAGTAGGTCGATCTGTGGAGGTTTCAACCTAGTATGAGATGCAGGGAGCTTAAATGCTCATAAATGCAAAGGTGAAAATGAGAGGACATGAATACTTACCTCCAAACCTCCATAGCTTAATTCTCCTCTGGGCGAGGCTTTAGCTAAGCATACCTTGGTTTGTCATCACCAAGGTATGCTCGGGTCACGAAAATGAAAAGAAGAGTAGAGAAGAGAGAAAACTGGAATAAAATGAAAAGTCGCGGCCGAAGATTGAAAAGTTAAAGTTGGGTATATAAAGTTGTGGAGCTTATACCAACCCTAATGTGTGAAATGACAAAAAAGGCCTAAAATATGAAATTATAATGGGGACAAAATGGTAATTAATCAAAACGCGGGTTGTTTGGAATCAAAATATCAAAACACAAAAGGCACTCGCTTATGCAAGGAATTCCCCCGCTAGCTCAGCTTAAATTCACAAGAGATAGCGAAATGAGAAATCTCCTCGCTATGCACAAGAATTTTCGTCAGCTAGTTAAATCTCAGTTAGTCATAATGGTACTTCACATAGCGAAATTCGCTAGATTGCGAGCCGCTATGATTGCGAAATTTTCGCAATCCCAATAAATTCTCGCAATCATAGCGAAATCCCAGGATTGCTCACTTGCTACTCAGATCACTTCTTTGCACTTTTTTATTCATCACTTCAGCCTTCAATTCTTCAACCCATCTCGATATTTCATCGCTCGCCTTGGTGAAATTACCGAGGATTTCGCATTCAAGACTAATAAGAAGCTTTAAGCTTGTTGACTCAAGTTCTCAAGACTTGCAAACTATCCAAACAATCTTGAAAACAAATCAAGCACTATGGATATGCACATGACAATTGGTTTAATTCATATGATTAGTGCGCAAAAGCACTCAAAACTCATCTTAAATAGTGCTCAAAAATAGCACTTTCGGGCACCAATCATCTACAACTTGCTACAACCCACCCATCCACCCATGTAACGACACTAAGTCGCGACCCCAACCAATGAAGGTTTAGGGGCACCGGGCTTTAGTTGCTTTCACTATGTACCCTTCGGACCGTGCTCTGGGTTTCAAGGCAAAGCGCCGTAATTTTTATTCTTTTTTTTTTTTTCGAAGACGCATCGGGCCTCTCTTCTATGTGGTCCTAACCTATTAAAGGCGGCCAATGAAACTAGGGTAGGCGGGCAAAGTAAAGGAGGTTTAGCGCTTTTCAGCCTATCATTGAAACCTAATGATCCGGCGCAGGTTTTTTCAATTAGCTAAAGGTGGAAGAAAAAGGTCGAAATCAACAAGAGTTCAATCCACTGTCCACCACTAGGCATGAACCAATCTAACATCAATAGAATTGGACAAAGTTTCCACTCTTTCTAAACTATGGGCTAGGCATTAACATTACAAAATTTTTGGGTTGCAAAATGGGTCCAATTTTTGAAAAAGTAAGTCGTATGGTATAACAGCTTTATAGAAAGGGAACCCAACAAGCCACTGAATATCACAAAATGGGCTTGCACAAAATAGTACAAAAGAATAAATACAAAAGCCACTTCCTTCGCTAACTCTCCCCCCAACCCAAACATCTCAGTGTCCGAAATGGGGCTCGGATTAGAAAGTTAGCGAAGGAAGTAAGCATCTTGATGAGATGTGATCATTTCTGGATAGAGACTCTGCAAGCTTCCATCGACACCTATTCACTCCGCTTAGGCTTCAAATAAACAAGTTAGAGAAGAAAAGAGGGAAAAAAAGTTGACCAGCCAGCGCATTTTGAAAATACACATTCATAAAATTTCAAAAGTATTCTTTCTGGACCATATTTGGATTCTACACTCTAAGATTTCCAATCGTACTCAAGAACACCTAAACGAGTTCTACGAAAAGTTATGAGCTTAAAACAAAATCGAGGTCAGTGGGGCCTGAGAAAATTTTCGCTAAGCTAGCGAATTTTTGCTATGCTAGCGAATTTTCGCTACCGAAAATTACTGTGCAAATTTTTTTTTTTTTTTTGAAAAACAAAATAAAATAATTAATAAATAAAATTATAATAATAAAAATAAAATAAAATAAACATTCCTTTATATAAAAATTTTCATTTTGTTTTTTTAGAGAAATATTTTTTATATATAAAATTAAATTAAAAATTAAAAAAAATTTTTTTTTTAAAAAAACGTTTTTTTTTATATATTTTATTTATTTATTATTATTTTTTTTCACTTACTTGACTGTTGGCTATTTTGTCTTGTAGTTGGGTTGTACGGTTCTTTTCGCTAGCTTAGCGAAATTTCGCTATGCTAACGAAAAATTCACTCCTCGCCGCCACCGCGAAATTTTCCTATGGTCGCGGGTACTCGCTATATTGCGAAAATTTCGCTATGCTATAGCGAAATTTTCCTGCTCCCATTTCTTCATTCCTGCTTCTCTGATCTTCAATCCAGGCTTCAAAATTTCACGAAAACTGCAAAAATTAATACCATAAAAATTAAGAAAAATTGCAGAAAAGTGAAAATTAATCTAAAAACAAGAATTAACTAAAAATTAGAGAAAATCTAAGAAGAAAAATTAATGAAATCAAAATAAAATACGATAAAATAAAACAAAGCAAGAAAAAATTAAAACAAAAAGCTGAGAGACTGCAGCCCCCAAACCACTTCTTAGGGCCTTTGGAGGAAAAGGTCGAATGTGGGCGGAGTTTAGAAATGCCGGTTCGCTGTTCCAACCGAACTGCACCCGATCAACCGTCAGGCTACGCGATGTAGGCAACTTTGTTCCTTGATGTAGTGGCAAAATTCAGATAAGAGGCCACTAACTGGCTGGTTTCAGATGTATGTGCGTGAATGGTCGACTAGCTTCAGAGCAGTAGTGCAGTGTAGGCAAAATATAAACTTGGTCGTGCTGGAGGGCTACCTAAGTGCTGGGTGACGAGGTTTCACAAAGGATAATTTGATTCGGCCATGGAATCGACAATGACAGCTCGTCCCTTCCACCGCTTCCTCGCCCACCGCTATCCTCGCCAACAATGGGAGGTCGCTTCCTTCTTCTCCCACAGCATAACAAAGACTAACCGAGGATTCAAAATTTTCTACCAGCTCTCTCGCGGGGCCGTATTACCGCTCCACCATGGTGCCACTCGTGCACTCTTCCTCTCGACTCTCTTCCCCTTGATCAAGTCGCCGCAAGCTTTGAAATCAACACGGCAGCTGTCAAATTGCTGACCCATTTCACTTTGAAACCCATCTATACTTTGTTCCAGGGGTTCTCCACTCGCATGGGATTTTGGCTCAATTGGGCATTGAATTCCTTTGTTCTACCACAAAGATCACCCACTAGTTTGGTAAGGTCCGTAATGGCCCGTCTAACCTGAGAAATTAATCGTGGTGGTCGCGGGTGGTCAGAGTCGAGGTATACCGTGGAGGCACCATGTAGGAGGGTGCACTCATCCATTGGTCTCTATAGTCACTCATGGATCTAAGTGGGTTTGATTTCTTCTATGTGTTGCTTGCCACGCTATGGAAGGTTCTTGTAATCCTCATTGACATGTATGATCTGCAGGTTTTCCACTAAATATTCACTATATCGTTTCTCCCTCTTCCATTTGATCACAAATCAATTTTTCCACTTAACTCAGACTGATTGCTTGCCTTTAAAATTTTGATCCACCCAAAATGGACTTTCGCAAAGAAAAGTAGGGCTACCCAAAAAACAAATTCCCGCAAATAACTTTTTTTTTTTATGAAACTAAAAGAAAACACAATAAAATATAAAAGCACCACCAAGACTTAAGTGATGAGGATCACAATTGTTCCACACCAATGTGCACTTAGGCACCATCCTCGATTAGAATCCACGCCATTTGATTCGTACAAAGCAGGGGTGATCCTAATCAACAAAATTTGTATCCTATATTCCTCCTACTACCGTAAATGCTTTACCCGCAGTGATGTTGATCTGTGTGGTTGAACACGGTGGATGGGTTTTCTCAGACAAATAATCGAGTGAAGTCAAAATGGTGAATTAAATTTGGATTTTAAGGTGGTGATAAAAGAGGAGATTGGTTGTTCACCGACTCGAAACTAAAATAAAATAAAAATTTGTAAAATAGAACCCCTGAAGCTTTAATCGGTTTGTGGTTTGGCAACTAACATGTCCTCGGTCTTTTCTCTCTGCATCGGGGGAGCATGACATATAGTCATTTCCCGAACCGCATCTTCATTTACCTTTTAAAACCTAAACCCTAAATTATTTCTTTAATGTATAGCATTTATTACCGCTTAATGTTTCAAAACGCTTAACACCATCACCGGATCTAACCTGTAGGGAGCCTGGCACGACGCCTAATTGGGCATCAAAGTGATCTAATAGTAAGCATCTATTGAACCTGAAAGCTTGCCAAGCACCGCCACTGTGGTACACTACGCTGATTCAAACCCAAACGTGAGATACAGAAATGCAAAAGGCCA
Organism: Tetrastigma voinierianum; assembly: GCA_016808115.1. Lineage (NCBI taxonomy): Eukaryota > Viridiplantae > Streptophyta > Magnoliopsida > Vitales > Vitaceae > Tetrastigma > Tetrastigma voinierianum. Next base: position 22,313 of record JAEQBH010006959.1, on the reverse strand, counting down.
AACGCCATGAAAACATGAGGATAGTGTTTTACCTTAAAACATTCACTCCAAAGGGCCCTCCTCTTCAAGGAGGAAGAGGTCTAGCCAAACATCCTCTAAGTTGTCATCCTCAGAGGAGTGTTTGGTAGCCGAGAAAATGAGAGAAAGAGGAGAGGGAAGAGAGAAAATTGTAACCTAAAATGAAAAGCTACGCGTGTCCTGAAAGATTAAAGTTAGGGTTACAAAAAGCTATAAGTTGGCTTATATAGCCATACAAGAGGTGTGAAATACCAAAAATACCAAAAATATAAGATTACAATAGGGACAAAATGGGAATTACACAAAACGAGGTCGTTTGGAACCAAAACACAGGGGGGCAAATTTCGCTATGCACAGTGATTTTCGCTATCATAGCGAAATTTTGCTATGATAGCGAAAATTCGCTATCATAGCAAAAAATACAGGCATAGCGAAAATTGAAATTTTCGCTATGCACAATACTTTTCGCTATGATAGCGAAAATTCGCTATCATAGCTTAAATCATCCAAATAAGAACGAATTCTCAATTAACGTTCACTGCTCCATTGCTTCCTGCTCCCACTACACCGTCGCATTTCTTTAAGCATTGATATTCACTCTTGGCTTGCTGAAATGATAGAAGACTATGAAATTGATGGAAATCAACCCGATTTGTTAGTGATTGGATTGACACGATAATTTGGGCTTCTCTCTAATTCCTACAAAAAGTACAAACAACCCCTAATGCAATCGAAGTGCAATAGTGATGTCAATAATTGGGTTAATTATAACAATTAGTACACAAAAAGCGCTCAAAACCTATTAAAAATAGGGTTCAAAATAGCACTTTTTGGGCACTAATCAGTGTAGTCTCAATTGCTCAAAAGTAGTTGTGACCTTGATTTCTTCTGGTCAGCTCTTCTTCAGGTCGCAACCTAAATGAGTGGTCGCGACATCGTTTCTGATCCTTGATTAGTAAATGGTCGCAACTTCAGTTCTTGGCAAGGGCTTCGGTTTGGCTTCGTGCTGCGACTCCTTTTCAACCTCTATTTTTTGTTGGAACTTCAATCTTCCACGATGAGACCCCAATTCGCTTTTATGTCGCACTCAACCGTATGTCACGACCTCAAATGGAGCCTTCATTTAAAAACTAGTTGCAAACTTTACTTTACTCTTGCAAAGACCTCTTGTGGTTTCATTGATTTTATCCGCCACGACACGTGAGCATGTCGCACCTCGCTTATATTCCATCAGCGCCGACATCGTGAGTGGTGTCGCGACATGAAGATTCTTCAATATTTCTTAGCCTCAATTACATTCCCCTTTGTCGCGAACTCTTTCATTTGTTGCCTTGGTCATCCCGTCACAACCTCAATCTTCAAGTCACGACTTCGCTTGCATAGTTTTTCTATTTCATCCCCAAAATTGATTTTGTGATGTCGTGATTGAAATGATCAAAACTGCTTTCCCGTCAGGACTACAATTTTCGGGCTTATAAATCTCATTTTTTGCTTGTAGGCGTGTTTCTTCCGGGTTTTTGGCCGAGATTTTCGTCACGTATTTTCCGCAAAAATTAATTTGAGTAAAATATCCACTTTTCGCATACAAATCATCATTTATCTTGTAATATGTTCGTAAAAATGGATTAAAAATCTAATGAGTTTCGACTCATGAACGAAGCTGTCAACACTCGTGATCCTCATCACAAGTTCTGGTGAATTTTCTTTTATCATTTTACTGTCAGTTTTTTTTTTTTTAGTTCATTTCACTGTTAAAAAAAAAAGGAAGCGGTGGATTGTTTCTTCGCTTGCCTTAGTAAGCCGCCCTCGTTTCTAGCAGGAGTGCATGTTCCAATGGGTAAGCCAAAAGTTGCAATGATCTCAAACATAGACTAAATGGAACACCTAGAGGGAGAGCAACATAGTTAGTATGAGGGAAACCTTAGAGCCCATAGGTCCATGAGGGACTATAGAAGCTCTCCGTGGATGAACGTGCCCTCATGCATGGTGCCTCTAACAAACGTACCATATGGAAATTCTTACAAACCTAGTTGGAGGAACCACCTAAACCTCTCATGGGGACCATAACCTCCACGGTATGCACCTCCCCGCTTCTCCATCCATGCTTCAACTCCTTAGTCTCAACCACTACAAATTAACCTCCAATAGAAACAATATCCCGAACCTCACCAAGCTAGTGGGTGACTTTGTGGAAGAGCAAAGATACTCAATGCTCAATTAAGTCAGAAAATTGACACTATGGAAAACAATGTGAATAAGAGAATTGATGGACTTCAAAGTGAAATGGATCCTAAATTTGACAACCTGCAGCACTCCATTTCAAGGCTCACCAATCAGCAAAGATGTTCAACAAGAGGAAGGAACTTAAAAGAGTGTTTGATCGACACCACAGTGGAGGAGCAATGTAAACAGCAAAAAGAAGAAACCTCCCCAATGTTGACTAAGGAGAGTAGTAGAAAGGAAGAAATAGATGAGCCCCAAAACTCCACTTCCCAAGCCTCAACAGCCCACTCCGTAAGCACCCTCTTTCACCTAGTGTATACTCCCCGCTCAGAGCACAATCTTAATTAAAAACTCAAGCCTCAAGCATCAAGCAAAGGCCATCCCATCCGCATTGCCTCCGCTCTACAAAACTCAGTTAGTGGCCATTGTTCAAACCTCACACTACCTCAAAGAAGACGGCAGCCGTCATATCAGATGACACAACGAATGGTTCGTAGTCGGTTCGTACATGGAGCACTCCAACCTTGGCATTTCTACAAGCTCCACTAGCTCCAATGTACCTCCAAAGGCTTGAGGATTATCGGGGGAGCACAAATTTCCACTTTTGTTTTCATCTTTTCTTATTTTATTTTATTTTATTTTATTTTATTTTGATGTCTTTAATTTTTCTTCTTAGATTTTCTCTAATTTTTAGTTAATCTTTGTTTTTGGATTAATTTTCAATTTTATGCAATTTTTCACTTTATGTGTTTATTGTGAGTTTCTATCAAATTTTTGTAGCAAAATATTAACGCCAGATTAAAATTCGCAAGTTGCAATTTTAGGAATCAGCGTAAATTCTCAAGCAGAACGATTGTGAAATTTCAGAATCGGCCTGTAGAGCCTGCATTTAAAGGCTCCCCCATATGATACAAAAAATGAATAGTAAGTTCATAAAAAAAAATGTTTTTATTTATTTATTTTATTTTTTTTTATTTTTATATTTTATTATTCAAAAAAAAAAATTGGTCTTCAAAATAATTAAAATTTTTTTTCCTTTTATTATTTATTATTTTATTATTTCTTATTATTATTGTGACCCAGATTGCGAATTTCAACTTGCAAATTTTCGCAACCTCCCTCCAGTTTCGCAGCCCAATTTTGTTTTGACCATAACTTTTTCATCCGAACTCTGTTTTGGGTGTTTTTGGTACCGTTGGAAAGCTTAGAGAGTGTAGAATCTAAATATAGTCAGAAAGATCACTTTCTAAATTATTATGAAGATGTAATTTTAAAAATACTCCAACTAATCACTTTTTTTCCTCTCTTTTCTTCTCCTAACTTGTTTATTTGAAGCCTAAACAGAGTGAATAAGGTGCCGATGGAAAGCTTGTGAAGTCTCATATCAAGAAAAGAGTACATCTCATCAAGGAGGTAGCACTTCCTTTCCTAACTTTCCAATCCAAGCCCCATTAAGTGCATACGTATATTTAGTTTGGGAGAGTTAGCGAAGGAAGTGGCATTTATTTATGTTTTTGTTACTATTTTGAGCAAGCCCATTTTGTATGTTCAGTGGCTTGCTGGTTTTCCTTTTTGTGAAGCTGTTATACTATACAACTTACTTTTTCAATTCAAATTGCACCTATTTTTTGTGGTTTTGCCTAACCTGCAAGTTGGAAAATTGAAACTTTGTCTAATCCTATTGATGTTCACCGATGCCATGCCTAGCTGAGTGGATGATTAGTTGAATCCTCACGCTGACCTTTTCTTCCACCTCAATCCACAAGGCACGCTTTCAACAATAGGTCAAAACTCGTCTACCCTAAACATCAGGAACCTACCCTAGTTCCGTTGACCACTTGTAATAGGTTAAGGACCCCCATGAATAGAAGGCCAATGTGTCTTCCAAAAGAAAAGAAATAGAAAAGAAAAAGAAAAAGAAAAGAAAAAAAAAGAAGAAAAATTGCAACACTTTGCCTTGAAACCCGAGCAAGGTCCGAGGGGTATATGGAGAAAGCCATTAAAGCCTGGTGCCCTAAGCCAACTCAAATCATTCTCAGTCCGGTGAAACTCAAGAGTTTGTGGTCGAAAGACTTGCGTGACTTGGTGCCCTAAGCCCACCGTTGGGAGTCACTCCAGATCCCCGTTACATGGACTTTGGTAAGGTCGATTCCTTAGCATTGCACCTCTACAACACAAAAAGAGTTGTGGAATAAGAGTGGGTCCTGACGGTATTTAGGTCAAGTTAAGTCCTAGGTCCGCAAAGAGTTGGCTGGGGAGAGAGGCAATGGTAGTTTATTGTCGAGGACTGATCAAACAAACACTTAGATTTTTTGGTGAAGTTCCTGGTTGAGCTTCCGAGACAGGCTCTTTTGATACTCAATTTTGTATGGCATTCATTCTCTCGAGATAGTTATTGGGCAAGGGTTTCAGCGATTCTTATCGAGGGTTAGGCATTACTCATTCACAACCCTTTTTGAAATATAATAATTTTTGTGAACATCATTTTGTTATTGTTTTGTATGCTCTCTCTTTCTTTCTTTCTTTCATTGCTAAGTGACTAGCAATGTGTAGGTTGGGGGGGTGTGATTAGTGTTCAAAAAGTGCTATTTTGAACCCTGTTTATTTTAGGTTTTAAGCACTTTTTGTGTACTGATCAGTGTGATTAACCCAATTTGCACATTAAGGTCCCTGCTATTCTACAGATCGCATTTTGTGGCTAATTTTGTAGTTTTTGCAAGCTATTTATGCCAAATTTGTTGAGTCGATCTGGGGTTACCGAAGAATTCGAAATAAACTCAAAGATTGTAGACAGAGACCACAAAGAATAGTAGAAATTACAGAGAAAATGGAACCTCAAGGAATTTGGTTCCTCATGAGCATCACTATGCTCTAGCCGTGACTCGGTTTCATCCCATGTACGCAATTATTCACCTTCTTTAACTGATGTTTTTGTTATAATTTTTTGTTTCTTCCAAATTTTTCCTTGTAATAGCTTTTGGTTTTGGTTTCTTTTGTAATTTCCCTTGGCTCTAAGGGTATATAAGCCTCAGTCAAGCCCTGTAATGAAATCAATCACTTCACAATAAATTTTTGGCGGAGAAGATTTCAGCTCTCTCGCCGTCTACTTCATTTTCTCTCCTTGTCTTTCATTTTCTTTCCACTTTCTGGGCAGCCAAACACCCTTCGAGGATGACAACTCGAAGGATGAGCGAGTAAAACCCTTTTTCCTTGGAGTCGAAGGCTATTGGGCAGAGGATCGAAGGCAACTGAGGGTTTTTCCATGTTTTAATGGAGGTATTCTCTACCATTTATGGTTTCAGTCAAACGTAGTCTTTAATCCTTCTGCATTGCTTTGACGATCGCATTTGATAAGCTGTCTACTTGATGCTTATTGCTAGATCCATTAACATCCGTTAGTTATCATCTATGGGTTATTGAAAGGCAATTTAAAGATATTTTTATTTTCTCCAAACTTTAGGTTTGATCCTCTGATTCCATCAGAATGGCTGATTTGCAGTAAGCTTTTAGGGTCCATTGTATGCTTATTGTTAGACATGCTGACATCCATTAGTTATCATTTATTAAATAAGCAAAGTGTCAAGGGTGATGTTATTCACTGTCCGAGACCATCAATGGGAGCAAGAACACCAATTTTTCAAAGACAATTATTTAGGGTCGCTTTTATAGTTAAATGAAGAACCTGGGCTTGGGATATACTATAGGTCATCCTCCTAACTAGAGGAAATGGACCTAGAGAACCCACCGCCCTGTGACCCAAACCCCAAAGACCTTTACACTACAAGGAATTCTATTTACTAATTTTTTTTTTTTGGTAAAGGCTATCATTCAAAGGAAACTTCCGAAGAACCAAAGATCCTAGCAAATTTACGTCCTTGTATGATTGGTGAACATGCATTCAAGAAACTCTATGTGACTTATACAACATAACTTACAAGCCATGTTTGTAGCTTAGAAACTAAATTGGGTAAACCTACTCTAACTACATTATCACTCCAATGGTTGATCGCTTTTGACTTACCCACAAGGAATCATATGATGTGCTAGTAAGGTGTATAAATTCATTTTCCGATTGATTTTGTTATCCTAGACATGGAAGAGGACAAGGGAGGCACCTTTGATCTTAAGGTAGAAAATTGCTTGGCAACTGGGCAAGCATTAATAGATGTGAAAGATGTAGAACTAACTCTAAGAGTGGGTGATGATCAGGTGAAATTCAATTTGTTACAAAATTTGAAATTTTCTAGTGATGATAGAACTACTTGTATGCGAATTGACTCATTGATACCTCCAAGGGACAAGTTGATGCATGAGCTCATGGATAAAGATCCCCTTGAAGAGTGTCTTGTTCGCTCACTCTCAGTTAAAGAATTGAAAGATGAAAAAATATCTTCAAATCCAGCTTTAGTTGAAACGTTTTGAATCTAGAGGAAAGTGAAGAAGCCATGGTTGTAGAGGAGGAACCTCAAACTCTGGATGGGCTAGTATTGAAAGAACTTCCTCCACGCCTTCGATGTGCTTTCTTAGGGGAAAATGGTACTAGATTGGTAATTATTTTAGCTGAATTGGATGATGAAATGGAAAGAGAGTTACTACTTATGTTGAAAAGAAATATTGGGAGCGTTTGCATGGTGTATAGATGATATAAAGGAATCAGCCCTTCGACTTGCATGCACGAGATTCTTATGGAAGATGAGAAAACTCACGCTTGGAGCACTGAACAAGATTAAATCCGCAATGAAAGTGATGCTAGAAAAATAAGGTTTTTGAAAATGGTCAATGTTGATTTATCATAATTTTTGACAGAATACGCGTAGTTTCTCCCGCTCGTGTAATCTAAAGAGTGAGGAATGACAAGCTAGAAAAATCAAAAGGGAGAACTGATTTCTACTCAAACTGTCAAGATGGAGTGTGTATCTACTACTCTGTGGTCGACAAAGCTATGAGAAATTACCATTTCGATTACCCTTCATTGATCAAATGCTTGATTGGTTAGCAAAGCATCAATACTATTGTTTCTTGGAGGGATACTCTGATACAATCAAATATTAATCAACCTGAAGACCAGAGAAACATATTCACGTGTCCCTATGGAACATATGTTTTTAGAAGAATATCGTTTGATCTTTGTAATGCGCTGACCACCTTTCAAAGGTGTATGATGGAAATATTTTTTGATCTAGTTGAAGATATCATGGAAGTCTTTATGGGAAATTTCTCAATATTTGAGACTTCATTTGCTCACTGTCTTCGCAATTTAAACATTGTGCTAGAAAGATGTCAAGACAAAATAGATTTCCAATCGAGAAGTGCCATTTTATGGTGTACGAGGGCATTGTGTTGGGTCACCAGTGTTTGGTGTGAATCATACCTGCATTTTGAGTGTGTTTTTCATGTATTTATATAACTCAAATGCTAGATTCACATCCTGTTCATCAATATTACACTAATCCCTCATTATGCAATGTTTTTCAGATAATGAATGGAAAATCAAGCAAAGGAAAAGATGAAAGACAACAAGGCAGAATCTATGCTCAAAGGCACTACTTCACCTAGGCAAAGGCTAACCTTCGCCTTGACGAAGAAGCAGCTCGCCTTAGTGAACCAGCAAGGCCATATGAAGACCACTCTCGGGTTCACCTCGGAGAAAACCTAACCTTCGCCGAGGCAAAGGACTAGTGTACCAAAAGAAGACACATGTCTTCACCTAGGCAAAGAAAATCGGGCTGAGACATAAATGTACCTATTTTTAGCCCAATCATTAGCCCATTTCCCAATGGTATATATACTATACTTGAAATAAACCTAAAAGGAGAGGAGAGACTTTGAAGAGGCGTGACACACTCCCATTTCTAGGGTTTTCTCTCTAAGCTTAGTTTTTTTTAGGGTTTTTAGTTTTACTTGATCTTGAACTCATTTTTGGAGCTAAATTGGAAGATCCAACTGCTAAGGGATACCTTGTGGCAGTGGAGCTGAGTTTTATACGAGATTGATCTCATATTTTTTTTGTATTCCTAAACTCTACTCTTATTCTTAATCTTTCAGTATTTTATTTTGTGCAAATATGATGTTGTTGGGTTTTGAGGCTGCTATGAATGGCTAATTTCCACCTTAGGGCTGGTTGTTGAATTGGTGGTTGACTTATGGTTTTTATTGAATGATTTTTATGAATCTGTGCTTGTGTTGAGGTTGTATGTATGTGGTTCCCTTATTGTCCAGGTTTTTATCTAATTGTTATATGCTAGAGGGTGAAGTCGAGACCCATAGCTCAAGGGGTTCTAGAGTGACAACTAGAAGCATTCCCTTAGGAATTGATTTTTAGCTCTAAAGTCCTACAATTGTTAAAATCAAATTAACTTAATCAAAGATATCTAGGAAACTAGGAATTCCTAGTACTAGGTGGATTTTATTAAGAGGGACATCATTAAAACTTATGTGAAGATCGTAAGGACCGAAAGGAAATCGATCAGAACATAACTCAGGTAACTTTATTGCATGGAACGAAAGGAGACCAATAGAGTTCCCAAGGACTAATTTTCCTTAGAACCAGTATCACATTGTTTGACCTACAAGGACCGAAAGGAGAATAGAAATGGGATGTCAGAAATTGAGGCGAGGCACGAAAGTGTAAACCTCATATCGGGTTCCTTGGGTAAGCACGAGGATATATTCATTTTAATCTATTTTTATGGTTAAGATAAACTCATCACCGGAGACAACCGACCTTAGTATTAATCATTAAAGTTTTCTTTCACTTCACTTCAATCATTTGCTGATTTTCAAGAGTTGGGTTAGTTTAATTTGTTTTAATTTTAGTTAATCATCATCCCGATCAGTCACATTGCTTAGATAGTGAAATACTTTAGTAGTCGGGGTACTTAATCCCCATTTAATTAAAAAGCCACGATATTACTTGTGATCCGTACACTTGCGGATTTGGTTGTTTTTATTCAAAAATTTATATATAAGCAAATAACCGAACAAGTTTTTGGGGCCATTGTCGGGGATTCGAGCGATTTAAGTGGAATAGATTAATATTCCAGCAAAAGAGACATTTGCTAATTTAAGCAAAAATATTTTTTCTGCAGGAGTTTTATTTTATTTCTCTTATTTTAATTTTTTGTTTTAATTTAGTTTCATTTGTATTCAGTTTATTTACTCTGTTTTTTAATGTTATTTCCTGATTTCAGGTACCTATCTTACATGCACAAAAAGTCTAGCACTGAACTATTGCCTCTCGATTTTGAAATAGAAAGAACTTTGTTCAAAAGAAAGAAAGTGAAAGCTAATAATACAGCAATGGAGGATCATAACAGTGACATATTCAATGAGGGTCATTCAGACCACAATGATATGCCTAGACTTAGAGAACCAACACTGGGAGATTGTTGGCGTCCGATGATGAATGAAGATTATTTAGGAATTCGCAATCAACCTATAGATGCCAATAATTTTGATTTAAAAACCCAGATAATCAACATTACCAATACAGCCAGTGAATCCATCGGATGATCCTAATGGACACTTGTCAAATTTCGCAATCGCGGTGGCACAATCAAGATGAACGGATGGACTATAACGTGATCAAGCTAAAGCTATATTTTCTAAGGATAAAGTAAGTGAATTGGTTCAAATTGATGTCTGGTCTAATAGATACTGGGAACTCACATTGAGACTTTCTTGACCAAGTTCTTCCCGCCACAATTGACTTCACAATTTAGAGCTAAAATCACACAATTTCGACAAGGTGATCAAGAAATGCTTTATGATGCGTGGGATAGATTCAAAGAGTTGTTCATAAAATGCCTACGACATGGGTATGAGTTGAGTGCTCAAGTGAAAATATTTTATAATGGTCTCAACTACTTAACAAGGGCACTCATTGATATAGCATGTGGAGGTTCCATCACTATGAAAACAGCAAGATAAACTAACTTGATGTTTGAAGAGCTAACCAAGAACAATTACCAACCTTCTTCTGAGAGAGGTGATGGTAGAAAGCAAGGGGGAATCCATGAAATTGATAGAATATCATCTTTGGAGGCAAAATTTGAAGCTTTGATGACTTGGTTGAATTAGCAAGCTCCAAAGGAATCGACTCTTAGAGAGACTGCATACATGCAAACTCAGAATACTCTTATGGCGAATACTCCACTTCATATTGAAGATGCAAATTATGTGACTAATAGGAGTTATACATTTTTCCCTAACAACAATTCTCCATCCCATTACCACTTTGGGTTAAGAAACCATAAAAAATTTTCATACTAGAATCAAGCGATTGTTCTACATGAGCCCTATCAGCTTAGTACCACCATGGCACCTCCGGGTTTCCAAAATCAAGGAGCTTCAAGCTCGAATTTTCAGGGGAACACAAGGCAAACTGGAGTCAATGAGCTGTTAGTGGCAATGAATGAGATGAGAAAGAGCAATGAGTTGCGTCTTACACAATTGGAAAACAATCAACTCGCCTTTGGAATGCACATTAAAAGCCTATAAAATATTCAAGCAACCATGGGGACGTGCATGAAAACTGAGCACACCAAATGAACATTGCAATATGTGAAGCAACATGGAACAATCAGCCATTCTTGGGAGCATCTATGAAAATGTGGAGATTCAAATGGGTAAATTAGCTCAATCTTTAAGAGAAACACCCCCAAACTCATTTCCAAGTGATACAAAGAAAAATCAAAAACAATGCATGGTTGTAACAATAAAAAGTGGGAAAGAGCTGGATGAACCCAAAAATGTCGAAAAAGATGAAAACCAAGTGCAACAGAAAATTCCAAAAATTAAAGAAAATATGGAAGCTAAAATTTAAAAAAAGGGGGTTGAAGTGAACAACAAATGAGGGAAGCAAAAATCTAATGAATTTGTCCCGGGAAGAATGACTTTTCCCCCTCCCTTATACACTCCACCCATACCCTTCCCCCATAAATTCAGAAAAATCAAGCCGAATGCTCAGTTTGCTCAATTTCTGAATAAGTTTAAGAAACTCAAGATCAATATTCCATTTGCCGATGCTTTGGCTCAAATGCCCAACTACCTAAAATTCATGAAGGAGATAATGAGCAACAAAAAGAAGTTAGAGGCATATGGAACTATGAACTTGTCCAAAAAATGCAGTTCAATAATCCAACGAAAGCTCCTTGAAAAACTCAAAGATCCATATAGTCTTACCATACCATGTGACATAGGGGAGCATACATTCAGCAAGGCATTGTGTGATCTTGGTGCTAGCATTAATCTAATGCCATATTATGTGGATAAAAAGATGAATGTAAGGGAAATTACTGCTACAGCTCTATCACTTCAAATGGTCAATAGATCTCTTGCTTATTCGGAGGGTATTATTGAAGATGTTTTGGTTAAGGTTAACAAGTTCATTTTCCCTATGGATTTTGTGGATATTGTGGTTACGGAGGAAGACAAAGCTGTCTGATAATTTTAGGAAGACCATTCCCTGCCGCACTGACGGAAGAATGGAATTAACATTGAGAGTTGGTATAACTTGCCGGTTCAATCTTATAAAAGTATGACTCTCAAGTGATGGAAACGAAGTCGCTGGCATTGACACTTTAATCCCTTCGCAAGATGAAATGCTATATGATTTTGGAAAAAGAAGTCCACTTGAGCAATGCTTAAAAAAATCACTTTCCACAGCTAAATTAGATTAAGAAGATCTATCATCTACACCGGAGCTGATTGAAATACTGCTTGCGCTTAAAACAAATTAAGAAGACTCGATTTTTGAAGAGTATCTCATATTTAGTGCTGAAAGAATTACCAAAGGGCCTGAAATATGCTATCTGGAAGTAATGAGACAAAGCCGATGATTATCTCTTCTTAGCTGGATGATGTTGTGGAAATAAAATTGCTAGCCGTGCTTAAACAAAATTCAGAAGCATTTGCTTAGACTATATGATGAGCATCTTTTAAATACTAATTTATTCTATGCTTTAGTTGTTTTTAGTGTTTTATGTTAATAAGCTTATCGTTTAAAGTCACACTTATATCATCATTCATTTGTGGAATTTGCAGTAACAGGAAAAATCAGTTATAGAAGTAGTAGGAGAGGCTACTACATTTTTGAGCGCTTAGACAGGTCATATGTTTCCTGGCTGCACCAAATACTGAGGCGGATGGAGTCTTCTACATTCACTAAGAACACAAGGCTCGAACAAATGCTATGTAAGCTCCTAAAATCTTGAAGAAATTGTAGCAAACATTGTAGCATTTTTCAGTGTGAGAGGCTACTGTGTTTTGATATTTTTCAGATTTATGAGTTTTATTGTAGTCAAATTCATATGGATGATTTCTAACAAGAGCTTTTCAATGATAAGATCATTTAACACAGATGACAAGTTATGGTCTTTTATTGGAGAAACAGGGACTGCCGCATAAATGCGACGTTGGCAGAACTCAACGTCGCGAATGCTGTGTAAACATATCCCGGCTTATTGCCTGCAGTGCACTTTACGTCAGCACAAGCTGCCGGCCTTGCAGATTTAGCCTGCTGAGTCTACACGGAGTGGTGTTGAAGTCATACCTAGGGACGGTGGCGATTTGATTTCCAAACGCTGATCGTTGAGGAGAACAATGCATGAACAATCTGTAAGCTTCAGCCGCAGAGCTCTCGAGTTGCAGCCAGCTTGAGGAAAGAAGAAGATACTTATAAAAAGAGAGTTCAACACTGCTCAGTTTTCCTTTCTCTTCCTGCTTTTCTTTCTTTGATGAGCGCTGCTTTTTCACTTATGTTTTAGTTAAGCTTAGTGATGTAGCCAAAGATTACAGAGGAATCTTCTCTATCAGGCTGATTGATGTTTTTACTATATTTATGCTTATATTTCATTTGTATCTACGTTTTTTGTGGATATTTGGTCAATACTGCATGAATTGTGGTTTCGATTGCACCGAAGTGAGAGTTGTACTGTATTCATGATTTGATTGTCATTCATTATCATAGAGCTGCATATAAGAGACAGGTGCGGTATTATTTTATGTATTCAATGCATCCTTAGTTATGATGAGCTTGAGGCGTATATTTGTAAAGATACCCTTTTCTATAGCGTGTTAATGTTTCTATTCAAACAGCAGCCCCACATCTTCATTTAGGTACTGACCACGACACTGCCAGGAGGTTCATCACAGCAGTGAAATTATTTTGCTTTTAAATGATGTTATTTGCATGTTAGACAGGCTCAATTTTTCTATAGATGCCAACATCTGGGCAGCCAAAGATAAAGTTAGATGTCGGTAATTGCGGAATGACATTACTATCGATAGATATGCTGAGATGATCGCCAGTAAATTAAGACATAGGCGTGATATATACACCACGCTTACGCCTAAAGCGCAGGTATATATATGTACGCCTACTACACGCTGGCCGCCTCGGGCATTATAACGATAAGTGAGTATCGCTCCCACGGAGAATCGTTACTAAGTACCCCACTCTAACCTAGCCTATGCTTTATTTGGATGTTGGAAAATGAGAAAAATTCAAAGACACTAATCTAGGAAGCAAGAAATGATCGTATAAAGATCTACAAAGTTTTAAGGTATAGATTTTACCTAAACAATGACAAAGGAACCTCCTAACCTAATTAATCATATCAATTTTTATCATGAAGATAATATTTAACTAATGTGTATATTCAATCTCTCTGAGCATTCGCACACTACTCCTTAGAAAAGGTTATATTGCATCTCAGCCAAAACCATCATAACTTACACATTGAACTATAAATCTTAATACCAATAATCTAATCTCACTTATATCTCATTCATGATAATTAGATGGTAAACTCCATGGTCTAATTTTAACTCACTTCGTGATTTTGAATCAAAACCACAATTCATAAAAATATTACAATATCCACAAGCATTAAGATTTAAATGAAATACCAACATAAATAAGGAAATAAAACATCAATCAATATAAATTAGAGAGATTCATAAATATATCTTGGCTACATCTAAACCCTAAGAAAACTAACTAAAACATATGGTGCAAACACAACCATCAAAAGAAAGGAAAACGAAAAGGAAAGAGAAAACAAATTTGGCTGAAGCCTCTTTTCCTCCATTATCTTCTTCCCGCGTTCTTCCTCTTCCAAGAACGAACCCTAGAAATCTCTCCACAAGCCCTAGGTGCTCTCCTGCACCTAAAAGGAGCTTGTTCTCCCTCAAAAACGTCCAAAAAAACGTTCCAAATCATCCTCCCTTCGATCCCTACGGTATGAGCTTTAACACCCTCCATTATGGGCTCAAAATAGGCTAAAAATCTACCCAAAACCGACCCCAAACGTCGCGACGTCGTGCAGCAACGTCGCGACGTCGGGATGCTCTGTTTCTGCAACGTCGCGACGTTGGTTCTCAACGTCGCGACTTTGCAGCAGTCCCCTGTTTTTGCTCCAACTTCATAAGGCCATAACTTTGTCATACGAACTCTGATTTAGGTGTTCTTGGTACCGTTGGAAAGCTCTTGAAGTGTAGAATCCATCCATATATGGTTTGATGCCATATGAGCTCATATGTTATCTGAAAACATCAAAACACAGTAGCCTCTCCTGCTGAAGGTGCTGCAATGTTTGCTGATTTTCTTCAAGTTTTGGAACTTGCATAACTTCTTTGTTCGAACTCCAATTTTGGTGTTCTTGGTATCCCTGGAAAGATCTTGAAGTGTAGAATCCATCCATATATCGTTTGATGCAATAGGAGCTTATATGATGTCTAAAAACTTCAAAATGTAGTAGCCTCTCCTGCTACTGTGAAAGGGGCTTTTTTCCACCACTTTGCAATACCCCACCAAATGGATGACCTGATCATAAGTGTGAACTTTTAGAGCATTAGGGCACTTATTTAACATAAAAACACTAGAAAAACTAACTAAAGCATAGAGATAAAATGAGTATTTAAGATACTCATCACTATAGAAGACATCAAGGGAATCAGTCCCTTAATCTGTATACACAAAATTATGATGGAGGAAGAACATGTCCCATCCATCGAGCATCAAAGGTGACTAAACCCCACAATGAAGGAAGCTGTGAAAAAAGAAGTTTTGAAGTGGCTTTAGGCTGGGTTTATTTATGCTATTTTTGACAACCCTTGGGAGAGTCCCATACAAGTGGCACTAAAAAAATGAGGATTGACTGTGGTTCACAACTAAAAAAATGAGTTGTTGTCCACTTGTACAATCATGGGTTGGAGAGTATGCATTGATTATCGATAGCTTAACATGGCAACAAGGAAGGACCATTATCCATTACCCTTCTTGGATCAAATGTTGGTCAAACTTGCCGGTCATTCACATTATTGCTTCTTAGATGGTTATTTGGGATACAATCAGATTATGGTCAACCCAAAAGATAAAGAAAAGACGACATTCACCCATCCATATGGAACATTCACCTTCAAAAGAATGTCATTCATGTTGTGTAATGCTCCAGCAACATTTTAGAGATGTATGACTGCAATTTTTTCAGATCTGATAGAAAACATCATGGAAATCTTCATGGATGATTTTTTAGTATATGGGGTTCATTTGACAAATGTCTTAACAATCTCGAAGTAGTTCTACAAAGATGCAAAGAGAAAAATCCGGTATTGAATTAGGAGAAATGTCATTTCATGGTATAAGAAGGTATCGTGCTCAAACATCTCACTTCGTTCGAAGGGTTGGAGGTCGATAAAGCGAAAATATACACAATTCAAACTCTCAGGCCACCAACTACAGTATAAGGCATTCATAGTTTCTTAGGACATGTTGGTTTTTATCATAGATTCATTAAAGACTTCTTAAAAATCGCAAAACCGCTTTGTAAGTTACTGGAAAAAGATGCGATATTCAATTTTGATGAAGCTTGCATGACAGCATTTGAAGAGAAAAAGAACAAACTAATCACAACACTTATCGTAGTTGCGCCTAATTAGGATTAACCTTTTGAGATAATGTGCAATGCCAGTGACTTTGCAGTGGGGGCTATGATTATTACCCAAATAGTGCTATTTTTGTACCCTATTTATTACAGGTTTTGAGCACTCTTTACGTAATAATGGGCCGAATTAACCCGGTTGGCACGTTAAGGTCCTAGCTATACTATTGATCGCTTTTGTGGAAAATTTTGTAGTTTTTATGAACTAGTTATGCTAAAATTACCGAGAAAGCTCGATCACGAAGAATCTAAGTTGAGATCAGAGCTATGGGTCAGAAAGTGGAAGAAGAAAGCAGAAGAAAGTAGCAGAGTAGAGCACCCTTGCAATTTCTTAAGGGTTGCGAAATTTTGCAAAGGTTGCAAAATTTCGCAACCCTTGCGAAATTTCGCAGGGCTGTGAACTGCGAAATTGTTCTCCACCTTTTTTACCCTGTTTGACTTCTTTTTGTACATTTCTTATTTTTCTAGAATTTCCCTTCATGTAATAGTGGCCAATTCATATATTTTTGTAATTTTGTATAGCTGGGACACTATATAATCCCCAAGCTACACTGTAATCGACATCTCTGAATCATTAATAAAGTTTTTGGAGCCAACCTTTCAGTAGTTCCCTCATCTTTTTATTTTCCCTCACTTTCTCCCATTTTCTCACCAGCCAATTAGCCTTTGAGGATGACAAATCAAAGGTTGAGCAGCTAAACCCCTTCTTTCCTTGGAGGAGAAGGCTACTGGGCAAGGGATCTAAGGTGAACTAAGGGTTCTCATGTTTTTAACACCTGTATTTATTGGCATTTATGTCTCTTCTTTTAACCCTAGGTTTAAATTCCTTAGACGCATCTTGAATGACCAGTATTTGGTAATCTTTTAGGGTTCGGTGGATGCTTATTGCTAGATCCACTGAGATTCGGTAGTTACCATTTATGAGTCATTGGAAGGTGGTCAAGGAGATGTGTCTTTAATGTCGGAGACTATTAATGCTCACTAAATGCTTTCTTTCAAAGGAGAATTACTAAGGGTCAAGTTTAATAGTTAAATGAAGAACCGGTTAGGGAGATGACTATAAGTCATCATCCCCAACGTGAGGAAAAGGCCCGAGAACCCCTCAGTTGCCTTTAGAACCTAAAACCAGTATCCTGATAGTTTAAGGAGATTTATTTTTATATTTTATTTCATTTCATTCCCAGTTTTCAACCATCAAACCCCCCTGTTTTTATCAAACCTTAAAATCCAAAACAAATTCACCATTTCGAACTTCATTGCAAGCCATTTGTTCCAAGAAAACTCATCCCTGTGTTCAACCTTGTAGCCATCAGACGCAATAGCAATACTACAAAGAAGAGGGAGGAACAGGGGTATAATATTGTTGGTTCTAGTTACCCTACTGTACGCGAATCAAATGGCGTCATTGCCTGGGATGGTGCCTTAGTGCAAATGATGAACTGTTAAACACTTTTGATCCTCATCACAAGCATTGGTGAATTATTCCCTCTTTCATTCTTTCTAGCAGTTTACTGCTAGGCTAATTCATTTATTTTTACTGTCCATATATATTTCCTTTTAGCAAACAATAACCCCTTTTAGTAGCTTTGTTTTTGTTTTTTGTTGGTGTACTATGTTCTTCATGTAGGGTTTATGATCCAGTGGGATAAGAGTACATCAGGCAGATTAGTGAGAATTAGTATTCCACAGGAACTGGGTTGTGAAGTAGGCTTGATTAGTGATCAGATGGAGCCCCCACCTGAAGAACAGTAGAGTCAACAGGGAGTGGAGAGAAATCTCAATGCTTTCAGATCCATGAGGGATCACATACACCCTCCACGGATGAGCGCACCTCCGCAGATTATGCTCCCCAACAGAGGAAATGAAGTTGTTGACCCACTGTGCCGCCCCTACTTTCCATGGTATGGAGGGTGAAAATCCTTATACACATATCAAGGAATTTGAGGAGGTTTGCAACACATTCAAGGAGGACACCAACCAACTGGACCTGATGAGGCTCAAGATCTTTCCCTTCACACTGAAGGACAGGGCTAAAATTTGGCTTAACTCCCTCAGGCCGAGAAGCATCAGAAACTGGACCAAATTGCAGGCAAAATTTTTAAAGAAGTTCTTCTCCACCCACATAACCAACACACTGAAGAGGCAAATCTCCACATTTTCAGCCAATGAAAATGAGAGATTTTATCAATGTTGGGAAAGATACATGGAAGCACTTAATGCCTGCCTTTACCATGGATTCGAAGACTCGCTACTAGCAGCCATTTTATGACGGGATTTCTGCATGAAGCAATTTATTAGAAACCATGCGTGGAGGGGACTTTACAAAATCTGTGAGGAGGTTTTTGACTTCCTAAATTATGTAGCTGAAGCTTCGAAGGGATGGGATGAGCCCAATCCAAGAGAAGTGGACAGAGTGAGGCCTCCACCTAACTCAAGGTGGTAGCTGCATCTTCCGTAGGAAAAGGATGTCAAGGCAAAGTCAAGCCCACCTTAACTAGAAGGTTAGAGGATTCGAAATGAGAAATCAAGATGAGGTACGAAATGGGTGGATCGAGGCCCCCTGCTCAACAAGCTGAGCCATTTGTCGCTTGTTGAGCATCTAGGAGAGCAATGCCCAACTGTTCCAACAATGAGGGAGATGTTAGCTGAACAAGCTAATGTTGTGGGGTAATTCAAGCCACCAACCAATGCTCCATATGGAAACACCTACAACCTTAATTGGAGGAACCACCCAAACCTCTCCTGGAAGCCAAAGCCTCCACAGTATACACCTCCTGCTGCTCAACCATAGTATGGATCTTCATCTCAAGCACAACCTCCTCCATTAACATCTCCAGTTGAGCAGGCTATATTGAATTTGAGCAAAGTGGTGGGTAATTTTGTAGAAGAGCAAAAGGCAGTAAATGTCCAAGCTGATCAAAAAATTGACATAATGGAAAACACTTTAAACATGAAGATTGAAGGCCTGCAGTTAGAAATGGCTAAAAAATTTGACAACCTGCAATATTCAATTTCCAGGTTGACTAACCAACAATAAGTGCAAGAAAATGGTAAGTTCCCTTCCCAAACACAGCCTAATCCCAAGGGAGTCTATGAAGTGGCCTTTTACAGTGAACCAACTCCCAAAATGGATGAGGTGAAGGTAGTTATCACTCTGAGAAGTGGTAAACAGTTGGAGCAGCCAGTGCCTACACCTGTTGAAGAGACCGAAGAGAAAAAGAAAGCAGAGCCGGAAAGAATTGTAATCAAAGAAGATACAGTGAAGAAGAGCACAACTCCTTCTTTTCCTCAAGCATTAAAAGGCAAGAAGAAAGCCATCAACCAAACTGAAATTCTAGAAGTTTTGAGGCAAGTAAAGGTTAACATCCCTTTTTTGGACATGATCAAACAAGTCCTACATATGGTAAGTTCTAAAAGGACTTATGCACTATAAAAAGAGGGTTGAACATTGACAAGAAAGCTTTCCTTACAAAGCAGGTCAGTGCCATAATCCAATGCAAAACTCCGGTAAAATACAAAGATCCAAGTTATCCCACCATCTCGGTGAACATCGAAGGGACTTGTGTTGAGAAAGCTTTGTTGGATTTGGGGGCTAGTGGGGTCAACCTCACGCCTCATTCAAGATATAAACACCTGGGCTTCGAGAATCAGTCACCACCATCACACTATCCTTAGTAGACATATCGGTAAAAATTCCAAAGGGAACTGTTGAAGATGTCTTGGTGCAGGTTGATAAATTCTACTACCCAGTGGATTTTGTTGTCCTAGACACTGAGCCGGTTGCTGTGGGGCCTAATTATGTGCCCATCATCCTTGGGAGGCCATTCTTGGCTACCTCTAATGCAATCATCAATTGCTGGAATGGAGTAATGCAGTTAACATTTGGGAATATGACGCTGGAACTTAATATTTTCTATTTGAGCAAGAAGTACATGCCCCTAGTGGAAGAAGATCAAGAGCAAGTTTGTCAAATTGATGCCATTCTAAGTGAACAGTATTAACTATAACAGCTACATGAGGAATTAACAGAGGAACCAGGAGAAGTCACGATGGGCAGTGATGCTCTTTATTCATAAAAATTTATGGGCCATGGAGAAAAAAAGAAGAAATCCTCCCTTTGTTAATTGAAGAGAACAACAACAGTGGAGATAGCATAGAACCTCAACAGCCTTCCCTCAAACTACTTCCTACAAAGTTGAAATATGCATTTTTGGAAGAGGGTAACCAATGCCCAGTGGTGATTTCTTCACTGTTGAATACCCTGTAGGAAGAAAATCTTCTGGATACCCTCAAAAGGTGCAAGCAAGCCATTGGATGGAAAATTTCTTATCTAAAAGGGATTAGTCCTTTGGTTTGCATTCATCATATATATACGGAGGAGGAAGCTAAGCCAATGAGACAGCCATAGAGGAAACTAAATCCACATATGCAAGAAGTGGTGTGCGCTAAATTTCTCAAGCTACTGTAGACTGGCATTATTTATCCCATTTCTGATAGTCCCTGGGTGAGTCCAACTCAGGTAGTGCCAAAGAAATCAGGGGTGACCACTATGCAGAATGAAAAATGAGAGGATGTACCCACCCACTTACCACAGGTTGGAGGGTATGCATTGACCATGCTGAGGTTGAATGAAGAAAAGACCATTTTCCTTTACCCTTCATTGATCAATTTCTTGAGAGAATTTTTAGGCACCCATTCTACTGCTTCTTGGATGGTTATTTAGGATACATTCAAATTGAGATTGCTGCAAAAGACTAAGAAAAAACCACTTTCACCTGCCCATTTGGCACTATGCATACAGGAGGATGCCCTTTGTCCTTTGCAATGCACCAGCCACTTTCCAAAGGTGTATGCTTAGCATTTTCAGTGATTTGGTGGAGTGCATTATGGAGGTATATATGGATGATATCACCTTATATGGTGATACTTTTGAGGAATCTTTGACCAACCTTGAAACTGTGCTCCATCGATGCATTGAAAAGAACTTGGTGCTAAACTGGTAGAAATGCCATTTTATGGCTAATCGAGGGATTGTCCTAGGACATGTTATCTCTAATAAAGGGATTGAAGTGGACAAGGCTAAAGTAGAGTTGATTGCTAAGTTGCCACCTCCCACAAGCGTAGAGGCAGTGAGACAGTTCCTTGGGCATGTAGGCTTATATAGGAGGTTCATCAAGTATTTTTCAAAAATTTCCAAACCCCTATATGAGCTACTGGAGAAGGATGCTAAATTTGTATGGAGTGAATCCTGCCAAAAGAGCTTTGAAGAGCTCATATCTCACTAATTAATTACACTCTATAATGAGAGCACCAACCGGCGACTCCTCGAGGTCATGTGATGCCGTTGATGTTGCTATCAGCATTCCTGGGAAAGAGAGAGGACGGGAAGCCTTATGTGTCAGGACACGCAGCAAGACTCCCGAATGAAGCTCAGAGAAATTACACCACCACAAAGAGGGAACTAATCGCAATGGTCTATGCCTTAGACAAATTTCGAGCATACTTGGTATGGTCAGACATTGTCATCTTCACGGACCATTCTACATTAAAGTACCTCCTAACCAAGCAAGATGCAAAGGCAAGGCTCACCAGATGGGTTCTTCTACTCCAGGAAATCAATTTGTAGATCAAGGACAAGAAGGGGGTAGAGAATGTTGCAGATCACCCCCTTCAGTCGACTATACTTCAACACACATGTACCTTTCAATCCATGATGAGTTTCAGAGGAGTCTCCCCGAGGAGTCTCTGCTAGCATACAGCACTCCCAAGATGCCCATCACAATTTCTAGCAAATGCGGAGATCCCCAAGAATGGAAGGTAATGTGACAAGAAATACTTCTTCGCGAAGATCCGGTTTCTTATTATTTGAGGAGCTATTTATGTTCAAATATCAGGCGTAATTTATAATTAGAAGATGTGTGCTCAAGTGATGTTAGGATTTCTCAACCATCACATGAAAGTGTTTCAGGGTGGCCATTTCACTTCACATAAAACAGCCATGAAAGTGCTTCAATCTAGATTCTACTGGCCTTCCCTCTGCTAAGATGCTCACAACATATGCCGAGGGTGCGATAGATGCCAAAGACTTAGGAAGCTTTCTTGCCATCACATGATGCCCTTGAACCCGAT